>ML810109.1:7037-94387 GCA_009831015.1 Picea engelmannii
ATAGGAATAAAAATTTATCCTCTCAATCCCCCTCTCTTGTGGAATCATATCCCCCTATAACTCTAGTCCTTGTTCATCTAGAAGCCAACGATGCATTTATTATTAATAATGATAAAAAAACATTACATGTCTTAGGCACACTGGTATTTTAATAATTGTTTGGGTACTCTGGCTTCTCAGCATCATAACAATACATTATTTAAAATGGGGTTTCAAAACCTGGGGTGTTACAACATAACATCTACCTCTAGAAAAATGTTATGTTCTTTTGAGCCAAAACAACATCGTTTAGGGCCTCAAAATGACCCCAGAAGTTTGGGACCTGAAAAACTGTAGAAAAACTACCAAGATGGGAAAGCAGTAATTTGAGCCAGTGGAATAGGTGGGTGGCCACCAATTTTGACCTAGATCATTCCTCCCCAATTAGGAAGAAATGGTCTCCATTGCGTCAAGTGCCTCCATCAAATGAGGAAACTTTTCTTGAATCTGACTCCTAGTGAGCCACTTGCCCTGATGAAGAAACTGCCTTGCTTTGACAACCCAATAGAGTTGGATGGTATGCTCGCGGGTGTCCTTTGTCTTGGTTTCCATGATCTGATCAAATTTCTCTTGTTCAATGCAAACAGGATTGAGTTTTGTATGGGCTAATTTCTCGGTCGCATCCAAAGTGTCCAAGAGAGGTGGAAAATATGGTCAAAGCAGTTTCACATTAAATATCGGGTGCAAGACAAGGAAAGGAGGAATACTTAATTCAAAATCATTCTCACCCACAACCTTTGTGATGGTGTAAGGACCATATAAGTGTGGGCGTAGCTTCCGATGGGGTCCTGTGAGGCTCTCTTTTTGAAAATGCAACTAGGCTTTATCTCCCACCTGAAATTTGTGTGGTACTTGATGTTGATCATGGCGCTACTTGTACTTGGAATTGGATTTCTGTAAAATATAATGAACTTGTTGTTGGATGTGTTGGATTCACTCAACAAATTTGGTTTCTCGATCAACCTCAGTCTGAGCATGGGAGGACTCTTCCTGTGCAGCTGCAATGGGAAGAGTTACGCCAATGGGGTCCAATGGAGTTGTGGAGGTATCTATTGTAGCTATGGTGAACACAAGGAAGGATTTCATCCCATGTGTGTGGATGTTTGGAATTATACATCCTCAGGCTATGGACAATAATCATGTTGACTACCTTTGTTTGACCATTAGTCTAAGGGTGGAAGGTAGTCAATTTGGTCATCTTGGTGTCCATAATTGACCAAGGGATTGGCCAAAAAGTGCACAGGAACCTACTATCTCGATCGGAGATAATAGTCTGTGGGAACCCAAAATGACCCAAAACATGCGTGAGGAAGAGTTTAGTGGTGGCCTCAGCTGTGATTCTCTTCTTGTAGGGTGCCAAAATTTCCATCTTAGAGAATTAATCAACGACCACGAAGACATAATCATTCCCATGCTTGTTTGAAGGAAAACTAGACATGTAGTCCATGGAGATGGACTCCCAAGGATTGTCTAGAGTAGGTAGAGGGGTTTATAGCCCCTTGTTTCTTGATGGAGGGCTTGGAAATGGCATAGAATTTGATGTACTTGCGAACATTTTGTCAAATAATTGGCCAATAAAAAAGCTTTTGCAGTATTTCCATTGTCTTTTATACACCAAAATGTCCTACTTCCTGACTATAATGATCTTCCAAGATAATTTTTTCACACTCACTTGAAGGAAGAGAGAGGTGGATTTGATGGCATAATAATCCATCTTGGAGTTGAAAGTCGAGAACTATTTTTCATGCACTCAATTTCTGATAGGAAGTAGAAACTTCAGAGTCATTATTATATAATTGTGTCCATCCATGTAATGTCCCCAAGGCCGAGCCCAGTTGTAAATCTGATGTATGAAATGAATTGTAAATATGTGTTATAGGCTGGTGAGCCAAGTTTGTATAAGCCGGTGGGCTTATGTGATTGTTAGGCCAGAGAGCCTAAGGGTTGGAGGCCAAGGGCCTGATTTTGTACTTGTATATATGCAAAAACATTTAATAAAATTGTAAACACCGCCAGGTGCAGACCAACCACGATGAATGAGTGAAGGGGGACTGAGTTTCCACAAAGAAGGCAAGGGATTAGGGGCTGGAAGGTGGGAAAAGGGGCTAAGTGTTTATCCTAGGGGGGGCTTAAGCCTAGGAATACAATTTTATTATTATTCCAAAAGAACATGTGCCATTTATATTATTATTCCTAAGTTCCTGACCAAGGGAAGGTGATGCGTGCTGGTGGAACGCATGCAGTCTCCAGGGAAACAAGTGTCGACCCTGGTGCATACAAATAAAATAGTTGGGTGGACCATGAAGAGGGACACTCTCGCATTCAAGTGCACTACCTGAGGGTGTAGGGGCTCTGAGCAGGACGACGGACCCGAGCTCTGCATAAAAACCCCGTACACCTTATGAACTGAAAAACCCGTGTATACCTCCGTACTAAACCAAAAAAATGTGATCAATTCTAAAAGAGTCGGTTTCACCTCCGTTTGAATCAGAAAAAAAATCTCGTGCTGTGTCTGGAGAATCCGTGTGCATCCACTGCCCGAGATCGATCCTGTGCGTGAGATCTCTATCTTGAAGTTGTGACCCTGAGCCATTTTTACCATTGTTGAGCTTGTGGAAAAAGCCGTGTCTGTGAGCGATTCTCTCCAGGCGAGAGAGTGCACAGAGGAAGGAGAGAACTCCTGGAAGGAACCCTGTAGCTACCACAGAGCCCAGAGACTTCTAGTCCAGTCTGTTGCTGTAACCCAAGGCAAGGGAGGTTAGCAGCCGAAGGACTATCCAGGTGACAGAGAAGGTGTATCCTCCTAGGGTGGAACAGGCATGTGGGGAATGAGGGACTGTGGGCAGTGAGTGTGGGTGGTTCCTGGGAGAGAATTCCTTCCTGTGGCTCTGTAATGTTTTTCCCTGTAACCTCAGCCTAACCTAGGATTCCTTGTCTCGGGGTGGAGCTTAGTCCTAGCTCTAGGGTGACCCACTGCTAAGCTGATGAGTAGTGTGGTCTAAGGCTGGGAGGTTTGTGGAAGGCCTACACTTGGTTGGTGGATTCTTCCACTGTTAAAATATAAGTATCTGATTATGTTTTAATCATTTTTTGTACGACTATACTGCTTATGTTATCATTATTTTTGTTGTGTATATGAATTGGTATGAAATGCTATTGATTGTTAATCATGGCAGTAACTCATATGAATACTCTGTGTAGAATGTGTTTATTTTTTCAAATGCATGGGATTTATAATACCTGTATGAGTTATGTACCAAGTGGTGTTAAAGTTTCCTTTTAAGAGCGATTAAGCCATGGTAGCTGAAAAGGTGCACTACAGTTTGGTATCAGAGCCAAGGTTTCGACGTTGAGCCTAGATGGGCCAGTGGAGCAGTCTTTGGACCAAGAATGCGAAGGGAGATTGGGTCTGGAAGGCCAATTTTGGACCTTGGTTTGCTCTAAAGTGTCAAGGAGTTACTTGACGAGTTTTTAAGCTCAAGAGGTATAGCAGCGTTATGAAACCGCAACCAGTGTGGTATAAGTACACAGGGAAAGAGGACTCCACACCAGAAGTGTTGGATCTTTAGGATCTGTTTGGGAGGGAAGGTGAACCCTCGTGACCATTAGATCTGGAAAGTGTGCACGGGGTTTAAAGCCCTTTGGAATTGCATAGGAGTGTGGAAATTGCGATATGCGAAATCTCGAATTTGTCAGGACCATCCATCAGAAAGAATGTGTGGAGAGCGATCAACCTTTCACTAACTCGTAACTTGAAAAGGTCAAAGGGTGAGTTCGTGAGAATTCACAAAATGAGAATTCATGATTGCATCATAACCGTTGATCTAAGAGAGATCTGGACCGTTAATTATCTAGGAAGAAATTGACGTTTTGGGAGATGGGAAGTGAGGAGAGGTGAACAGCTCCGAAACCCAAAACCCCGAAATCCCAAAACAACCTACACCGTAGATCGTGGGGAGAAGAAATTGATTGTTGGATCAAGTAGTTAAATAGACAGTGATTTCGGGATTTCGGAAAATGGAAGTTCAAGATGTGTGGATGCACGAACTTCCGATGCCCAAAACCCCGAAACGCCAAAAGGATTTGCGCCATAGATCTGAGAAAGATCTGACCATTGGATTTACTAGGAATGGATGTGGACACATGGATATGTACCATGTGCTAGTGGGTCAAGAATAAAAGTGAGAGTGGTGGGACCCGATGACATCATTAAAAGCGACATGGACCCTCATGAACGTGCCACGTGCCACTGTGGTTGTGGGTGACCACTGTGCTATGTGGGCCCAGAGGGTAAAGTAAATCAGAATTTTGAAAGTCGGGGGTTGGAAAGAAAAGCAAGTCTGACAGCCTCGTGGACCGAAATCCCGAAGTCCCGAAATCTCCAAAGACAGAAGAATCGTAGCGGATTTTAAGGACAACAACTATGTTGTGGGCCCGGAGAATAAGGAAACTGATTTTTTGAAATTCAGGAATTGAAATGATAAAAGGTTGGGAGTCACTACAAAATGAACTCCCGGGTGCCGAAAACCCGAAGTCCCGGGTACCGAAAACCCGAAGGCCCGAAAGTCCCGAAATGCCAAAAACGAAAGTTTCGAAGACCCGAAAATTGCAAAGCCGAAAATTGCAAAGCTCAGAAAACTTATTTGAATCGAAATGTCTTTTGTTCTTGTTCGTATTGGCATATAAGTGTTGTGGATTTTTCCATGAAGTTTTAATGGCCTGACAAACTTCGAATTGAATTGCACGGTGCATGTGCAGATTTCAACGAGGGTCAGGACTCTAGTTAACCAACGCCGAGTATGGAATGGGAAAAGGTGCAGATTGCCTCCAAAATAGGAGACGAATGGGAAGGAAAGGATGTCAATATGGAAGTAGAAGGATCGAACTCCAATGGGCATGGAAAAGAAAAGGATAAGGAAGGACACATAATGAAAATCATTGAAGGATTTCAAAGAGAGGCCCAGGCTCACCGAGCTGATAGCCGAAAGCTCATGAAAGTCAGGGATCGACAGGGTGTATTAAACTTTAAATTTTTCAAGAGCCTAGAAAGAATAGAGAGGAAACTCAAGAAGGGAAGAGACTCAATTAAGACGGAGAGTCGCAGAACTCCTGGGAGAAGAAGGAGATCAAGAAGCGTCAGGACTCATGAGAGGAAAAGGAGGTCAAGGACTAGTAGCCGACATCTTAGTCGCTCCCAAAGACATTCCAGTAGGGGAACACGTAGTAGTTCGAGCTCGTCTCCTACCATAAATCATCGAAAATATGGAAGGGATGAATTGAAAGGGGAAATCAACAAGATTAAACCACCCACGTTCGATGGTGAACATAAGAAGGAAGAAGATGGCGAAATATGGTTGTTGGGTATAAAGAAATACTTCCAATTGCAGAATTATTCTGCCCATGTAGAAGGAAGAATTGCAATGTACCAGCTGAAAGGAAAAGCATCCATGTGGTGGGATCAGTTGGTGCAGGTGCAACACATCAGAGAGAAAGAGGTCACGTGGAAGTAGTTTAAGAGGTATTTTGAGAATAAATACCTAACCAAAAGATACTACGACATAAATATGAAGGAGTTCTTTGAACTCAAGTTGGGCAGTATGACCATTGAGGAGTATGAACAGAGTTTTCTGGAACTACTGAAGTATGTTCCATTCATCAAAGATGAGGCTGTTAAAATTCAGAGGTATATGAGTGGACTGCCACCTTCCATTGGTGACAAGATTCAATATGATGATCCTAAGACTATGGAAGAAACAATAAGAAGGGAGAAATGATTATACAAACAACAAAGAGAAAAGCCTACCTTTCGGAAGGCTTGGGATGACTAGAAGAGGGTTAAGAAAGAACAGAGGAAGAAGGGAAACAAGCCACCCTTTTTCAAGAACAACCCTTGGGGATAGTCATCTTTTAGAGACCCCAGGAAAGTTGAAGGGAGTGAGCAGATGCCAAGGTCTCCATCTATGGAGTGTTGGGGTTGTAAAGGGAATCATAGGTACAGAGACTACCCCCACAGAAAAGACAAAGAAAGAATTGTCCATATTGTTCAGCAAGATGAAACAGTGGAGGATATGGGTAGCAGAATGCCGAGGATGTACACAGCCCTGGACAACAAACAAGCAGAATTTCAATCGCACATGATTGAAGTGGAAGGTACGATCAACAACCGACCACTTGTTATTTTAATTAATTCAGGGGCTAGCCATAGTTATATAGATCCTAGAGTGGTGGAAAGTTTTCATTTAACAAGAAGAAAACATGAAAAGTCTTGGTTAGTGAAGTTGGCCACAGGGACCAAGAGGAAGGTCACTGAATTGGTTAAGTCATGTTCAATGGACATGAAAGGAATGAGCACTAAGGTTGAATTGAACATTTTTCCTTTAGGCTCATACGATTGCTTAATTGGGATGGACTGGTTGGACCATCACCATGCCCTTCTGGATTGTTGTAACAAGAGGTTTACCTGCCTGAACAAAGAGGGAAATCTGGTAACAGTCTAAGGAATTCCCAGAGCCATGGCTATTAGGGAAATCTTAGCCATGCAACTGAAGAAATGTTACCGGAAGGGTTGTCAATTATATGCAGCTCAGGTGGAAGAAGCATCCCGAGATGTAGTCTCGAATCTAGAAGATCCCGAGGTACTCAAAGAATTCAAGGATGTATTTTAGGAGGTACCTGGATTACCTCTGAAAAGGGACATCAATTTTTCTATAAATTTGATGCCTGGAGTAGCTCCAGTTTCGAAGGCTCCTTATAGAATGAGTACGCCAGAGATGAAAGAGTTGCAATTGCAGCTCGAAGAGCTACTAAAGAAGGGATACATTCACCCCAGCATGTCACCTTGGGGATCCCCGATCCTATTCGTGAAGAAGAAAGATGGGACATTGAGGCTGTGCATTGATTTTCAGCAGTTGAATAAGGTCACTGTCAAGAACAAGTATCCTCTGCCAAGGATTGATGATCTTTTTGATCAGTTTAAGGATGAGAAAATATTTTCAAAAATAGATCTCCGATCAGGATATCACCAAGTGAGAATAAATGATGAGGACATTAGCAAGACCACCTTTAGAACAAGGTACGGTCATTATGAATTCATAGTGGTGTCGTTTGGACTAACAAATGCACCTGTTGTTTTCATGTGCTTAATGAATGGAGTTGATGCAGGAGCATCGCCAACATCAAGCGAGCCAGCGCGGAAGCGAAGGACAGTTGGACAAGCGCCCAACACAAATTTTGAAATTGCCTTGAAGTTGTTGCGCAATCTTAAAGGAAGACATTAAGAAAAGGCACACTTGTATAATTTAAATTAGTTAATGCAGGTATATAGAATTTAATTCTAGACTAGACAGTTTTAGAGCGCAAGAGGGAAACAGGATATAGACACCCTCATTGTGTATTTGTAACATTATCAAAATAGTGAGCATAGAGGAGAAGCAGAGAGTTGTGTAAGAACACCCATGTACAAATATTTGGATTAATAGAAAGAGGTTGATTCAAATTCATGGTTTGTGTTTGTTCTCTGTGTATTCATGTTGAATGATATGCTCATGAATTTTTTCTTCCTGTTATACATTTGCTTTATATGCTATGTATATGATTTCATGTTTGAGCTTGAAGTTTGAAAGGAAGAAGGAATGAGTTTCAATTGTTTCTCTATCTGAGCAAGAATTCCTGCAAGGAGTGCAGTTGAAGTGTCCGCAAGGAGTGCGTTGACAAAGGGTTCAGATAGGGTTTCTTTTTGTCCTCATTTCCTCAAAAGTGAAATTGGGCACATGAGCCATGCAAGGAGTACGCAGGCCAAGCTAAGCCTCAGAGTTGCGAATCTAAGAAGAGCCTTGAGAGACTACTGTTGCAGGTGTGTGCAGAGTTGAAGGAAGTTCAACACACTGAAGTGACTGAAGGTTGCCACAAGGAGCGCTTGCAAGAGTCTTTTCTAAGGATCAGAGTCATAAGAAAGCTTAGGAAGGATAAGGCCTTCGAAACTGTTGAAGGACAATGCAGGGAAGTTGTGACTGGAAGTGTGTAAGAAGTTTCATAAATTTGCGTCGTAGGTGGACAAGTTGTGGAGGAACACTTGGTCATTCAAAGGAATCGCCAAGGAGGAACGGACGGTCGGTATTCTCTGAGGAGGATTCACGAAATCCCGTGAGCCGTTAGATCTTACAGAGAAGCAGGGGAGATACGCCGAGTATTCCCAAAGGATTCAAAGCTCAGGAGGGACAGGACCATAGATCCGAGCCACAAGGGCCATCAAATTTACTCGTGGAATCCCATATCGGAGTTTCGTGGGTGGAAATCCTATGAACATTGCAACGGGAATCGCGAAATCGTGAAACACGATATCTTGATGACTAAGAGAACAGTGTGGGGCCATAGGAGTCCGTGAGTGGACAGGTGGCATGCTATTTAGAGGTTTCGTGGTGAGAAGTCCTGAAACATTTGCATCAAGATTCATGATACCGTGAAGTTCGAAATCCCGACAGAGGTGACGGGGCGTTGAAAGGTCAAACTCGTGCATGTGTCAGACTTTCGGAAAATTGAGATTCGGGAATCGGTAAAACAAGTTGTTCGACATCGCGAGTGCCAAAATTGCAATAAGAGAAATCCCGAAAGGGTAAAGGAAAGGTCAGCGTTGACTATTGTCGGGTTTTGGGGATTCGAGAGTCCAACGCTCGACCACTGACCTCGTGAATTTGCGAAGTTCGATCTTCCGATTGTAAAGAGGAGATCCCATGAGGATTGTTGTGGGTGCAGATTTTCCCCGATAGGGAAATAGAAGAACCATTTAGAGTTATTCGGGCCGTGAGGAAAAGAAAGATCCTATGTGCGCGCCGACCTTCTGACCTGTGGGTTGTGAGGTTGTGGGCATCGTTGTCAGGAGTGTTCAGAGATTATTTGGACAAGTTTTTCATAGTCTTCCTAGACGATATCTTGGTGTATTCCAAGACAGAGGAAGAACATGAACAACACCTGAGAATGGTGCTACAGGTATTGAGAGAACACCAGTTGTACACAAAATTGAGCAAGTGCTCATTTTACCAAAGGAAGATTCATTACTTAGGGCACATTATATCAAAGGAAGGGATCGCTATGGATCCTTAAAAGGTTGAGGCCATTCGAGAATGGTCAGTGCCAAGGAATGTGGAGGAAGTGAGATCTTTTATGGGTCTAGAAGGCTACTACAGAAGGTTTATAGCCAGATTCTCAAAGATATCTCACCCTATCACTTCCTTGCAAAGGAAGGAGAAGAAGTTCCAGTGGACTGAAGAATGTGAGAGCAACTTCCAACGATTGAAGCAGCTACTAACTAGTGCTCCAATTATGAAGATTGCAGATCCAAATAAGGATTACGTAGTGTGCACAGATGCGTGTAAGGAGGGGTTGGGAAGAGTTCTCAGCCAAGAGGGATTTGTAATTTGTTATGAGTCCCGAAAGCTAAAAGAGAATGAAAGGAATTATGCCACTCACGATTTAGAGCTAGCAGCAATCGTCCATGCCTTGAGGAAATGGAGACATTACCTCATGGGAATGAGATTTGAATTAAGAATAGACCACAACGGTCTGAAGTATTTATTTGATCAGCTGACTTTAAATGCGAGACAAACCAAATGGCTGGAGTTTCTGTGCGATTATGACTTTGATATCAAGCATATCAAAGGGAAAGAAAATAAGGTGGTTGATGCACTCAACATAAAATTGCACGAGTTACATGATACAACCATTAGCATGTACAGGACTGAGATGAAAGACAGAATTTTGGAAGCTGCAAATACTGATTTGTAGTACAGAAGTCTTGTAGCAAAGCTACAATAGCGTGAAAGACCATAGACCAAGGAAAGTTACACCTTGGGAACTAATGGTTTAATTCTGTATAAAAATAGAGTGTATGTACCCAATGTCCGAGAATTGAAGCTGGAAATTCTAAAGGAGATGCATAACGTGGCTTATGTTGGACATCCTGGATATCAGAAGACTATGGTAGCAGTCAAAATCCATTATTTTTTTCCAGTTATGAAGAAAGAAATTGATGAATACATCACCAGATGTATGGAGTTCCAGAAGGTTAAGGCTGATCATAGACACCCAACAGGGTTGTTGCAGCCTTTACCCATTCCTGAGTGGAAATGGAATGTGGTAACAATGGATTTTATTACCGGATTACCTAGAACAAGAGAGCAACATGATTCAATCATGGTAGTGGTGGACAAGCTTACTAAAGATGCCCATTTAATTCCACGAAAACCACCCACAGGGCAGTAGATGTTGTTGATATCTTCTTTAAAGAAGTTGCACGCTTGCATGGAATTCCTAAGACAATTGTGTCTGATAGGGACCCAAAATTCACCTCTAATTTCTGGAAGGGACTGTTCAAAGGATTCGGAACGAATTTGAACTTTAGTACAGCGTATCATCCCAAGTTTGATGGTCAGACAGAGAGGGTGAATAGGGTAATAGAAGAAATACTAAGAATGTATGTGATGGATAAACCATCAAGGTGGGAAGACTACCTGCATTTGGTAGAATTTGCCTATAATAATGGGTATCATGCATCATTGAAGATGAGCCCATTCGAAGCGCTTTATGGAATAAACTGAAACACTCCAGTGAGCTAGGATAATCCAGCTGACAGAGTAGTAGTTGGGTCTGAGCTACTCAAAGAGATGGAAGATCAAATGATAAAAATTAAACAAAATCTAAAAGTTGCCCAAGATAGGCAGAAAAGTTACACTAATAGTAACAGAACCCATAGAGAATTCAAAATGGGTGACCATGTTTTCCTGAAAGTGAAGGCTAACAGGAGTTCCCTGAAGTTGGGAAGTTGCACCAAATTGGCAGCAAGATTTTGTGGGCCATTTGAGATCTTGGAAAGGATTGGGCCAGTTGCATACATGACTGTACATACTACCTGCATCTATGACTGTACATAATGTGTTTCATGTTTCACTACTTAAGAAATATGTACCTGATGCTAATCATGTTATCGATTGGAATGTGATTCAGGTGGAACCAGAAGGTGTCCTGCAAGTGTATCATGTGCGCATATTGGACAGGAAAAGAAAATAGCTCCATAATCGAGCCATAGAGCTTATAAAGGTCTAGTGGACCTGGTACGGTCTTGAGGATGCGACATGGGAGGATGAAGAAGTTATGCGGGAAAAGTACCCGCATCTTTTTGAAAATTTTGAAAAGCTTGCAGAGACAGTGTAAGTTGCATTGGGGACAGTGAAAAAATAAGGGAGGGGGATTGTAATGTCCCCAAGGCCGAGCCCAGTTGTAAATCTGATGTATGAAATGAATTGTAAATATGTGTTATAGGCTGGTGAGCCAAGTTTGTATAAGCCGGTGGGATTATGTGATTGTTAGGCCAGAGAGCCTAAGGGTTGGAGGCCAAGGGCCTGATTTTGTACTTGTATATATGCAAAAACATTTAATAAAATTGTAAACACCACCAGGTACAGACTGACCATGATGAATGAGTGAAGGGGGACTGAGTTTCCATAGAGAAGGCAAGGGATTAGGGGCTGGAAGGTGGGAAAAGGGGCTAAGTGTTTATCCTAGGGGGGGCTTAAGCCTAGGAATAATATTTTATTATTATTCCAAAAGAACATGTGCCATTTATATTATTATTACTAAGTTCCTGACCAAGGGAAGGTGATGTGTGCTGGTGGAATGCATGCAGTCTCCAGGGCGACAAGTGTCGACCCTGGTGCATGCAAATAAAACAGTTGGGTGGACTGTGAAGAGGGACACTCTCGCATTCGATCGGACTGCCTGAGGGTGTAGGGGCTCTGAGCAGGATGATGGACCCGAGCTGTGCAGAAAAACCCCGTACACCTTCTGAACTGAAAAACTTGTGTATACCTCCGTACTGAACTGGAAAACTGTGATCAATTCTGAAAGAGCCAGTTTCACCTCTGTTTGAATCAGAAAAAAAATCCTGTGCTATGTCTAGAGAATCCGTGTGCATCCACTGCCCAAGATCGAGCCTGTGCGTGAGATCTCTGTCCTGAAGCCATGACCCTGAGCCATTTTTTCCATTGTTGAGCTTGTGGAAAAATCCGTGACTGTGAGGGATTCTCTCCAGGTGAGAGAGTGCGCAGAGGAAGGAGAGAAATCCTGGAAGGAACCGTGTAGCTACCACAGAGCCTGGAGACTTCCGGTCTGGTCTGTTACTATAACCCAAGGCAAGGGAGGTTAGCAGCCGAAGGACTATCCAGGTGATAGAGAAGGTGTATCCTCCTGGGGAGGAGCAAGCATGTGGGGAATGAGGGACTGTGGGTAGTGAGTGTGGGTGGTTCCTGGGAGAGAATTCCTTCCTGTGGTTGTGTACTATTTTTCCCTATAACCTCAACCTAACCTAGGATTCCTTGTGTCAGGGTGGAGCTTAGTCCCAGCTCGGGGGTGACCCACTACTAAGCTGATGAGCAGTGTGGTCTAAGGCTGGGAGGTTCGTGGAAGGCCTGCACTTGGTTGGTGGATTCTTCCACTGTTAAAATATAAGTATCTGATTGTTTTAATCATGTTTTGTACGACTCTACTGCTTATGTTATCATGATTTCCACTGTGTATATGAATTAGTATGAAATGTTATTGATTTTTAATCATGGTAGTAACTCTTATGAATACTCTGTGTAGAATGTGTTTATTTGTTTAAATGCATGGGATTTATAATACCTGTATGAGTTATGTACCAAGTGGTGTTAAAGTTTCCTTTTAAGAGTGATTAAGCCATGGTAGCTGAAAAGGTGCACTACAATCCAGATGTATTGTTTCCATGGGAGTTAATAAATTTGGTTAGCACTGCCACCGGGGGTAGACTGAGGAAATATGTGACATGGTTGGTGCTACCCTTCTTGTACTTGATATTCAAGTGGAATTGATGCAGGTAGGTGAACTACTTCTGATGGCAGTCATTCTGTAAATTTCCTTGTGTCTGCATGAATTGTAGAGGCCTATGAATAGTGTGGATGATCGTTTCCTTCCCCATAATGTAATTATTCCATTTTTGACATGCCTACACAATGGAGTACATATCTTTGTCGTAGGTAGGGTATCTGATCTAGGTGGATATTGGTGGCCACCCACCTGCTCCAAATTCCAACTAGCTCATCTTGATAGTTTTCAGTTGAACACGTTTCTCTGTAATGGGGAAATTTCTATGTAATTGTGGGTTCTACACTTATGGGGTTGTCATGAATCCTTACAAAACATCCAAGTGGATATTGATGGCCTCCCACCTATTCCAACTGGATTATTTTGGAAGTGTTCATGGCAGTACATATTTCTATACTTCCAGAGATGTTTTTGGGCTCTAAACAATGTTTTCTTGGCTTTCCATAGTCAAACTATAGACAAAGATAGAGTTTGACAACATAATGAATATTTCTCAAAAATACCTTTCCAACAAGCTATAACGTGCCTAAAACAGAGATTGTATGCAAAAGTTACGACCCCAGAAAATTAATGTACTAACTTACCCTAACGGGGCCCACATGACTTTTACTGCTTCATATCCTAGGGTTAGGTTTTTGGATATCTATGGTTTTGGAATTCATGTTTATCATAAAAAGACCTTAAGAGCCTCATTGTAATTATCTTCTTGCAAATGAGTGTAGTTGTCACATCTCTTCTCAGAGATAAAGTTGTCACCATTCTAGTGAGTCTTGCACTTTTATAGTCTCTGTACATTTCTTTCATTAATAGAAATCATGTATTGTTGTATTTCTCTGTTTCTGGAATTTTTTTTGTGTATTTCATTGTAATATCTCTACTTTCATTTCCTTCCAAAAATAATACGGATCAATGGTATCAGAGAAGACTTCTCTTGATTGTTTTTTAGTGCATGTCCTTGACAAGGTCCAAGTATAGCAAGTTGGGTCTCGAGCTTGTCTCTCTTGAGAAAAATCTCTCTCACACACCCAAGAAACCCTCTATGGTGGAAGAAAATAAAAACAACGGAGAAAAATATTCTATTAACATGTTTCTTGAGCAATCTCTCACATGAGAGAGTGACAAAATGATGGAGAATTTTTCCCACATCCTTTAATGCATGCCGATAACAACAGACATATCTTCATCAAGCGACTATTTTGGAGGAACCTCTCCCTTCAAGGTACAAGTTAATTTTGATATTCCCATATTTGAAGGTTATATAGATGCATATGCCTTAGAAAAATGGTTGAATCTGTTAGAATTTTATTTCTATTCACAATTTTTTTGACAGGGAAAAGATCACCTTCACACTCCTCAAGGATCTCCCCCATATCAAATATTGGTGGGAAACTTACTGGGAACAAAGTTCCATAGAATACTATGTTATATATGGGGTCGAGCCCACTTGGTATTTGTTTGTGGATGCGGTCAACGAACAATACTACCCTGTTGATAACTATGAAGACCAGTACATGAGATGGACCACACTGTCGCAAGAGAAGAGCCAAACAATGTCGGAGTTCACAAATACCGTCCATACCTTGCACACCAAGATGAGTATCAAAGACTCTGAGTGGCATCTAGTTCAAAAATACTGTGGGGATCTGCATAACTACATCTAAACTGGAATGGATTTCCTAAACATCTCCTCATTGGGAGTTTCCTATCAATATGATGTCAAAATCGAGTAGAAATTTAGGCACCAGAACAAATGGGAGTTCGGGTCTACAAATATGCAACAACCAAAGCATGGTAAAGACAACCCTAACCAAAATCCTTCCTACAACCATTCTAAGACACAAGCAAATACTGGTAAATGAAAGAAAAAAAAATGACACTAGGAAGTGGTGCGACTTCCATAAAATCCCCAGGCACAACATTGATGAATGTCGCTCGAAACAGTCATTGGTGGTCAAGGTAAAAAACAAGGAGCTAAAACATGATTCAAAATTTGATCCGTAAAATATTGAAAACAGACAAATCATCGATGCAGACCCTACTTCTATTGTCACGACCACAACAATTCAACCAGAAGAACCAATAGATCCTGAATAAGGGGAGCACCTCTTCCATTCAGAGATGTGGTTTGAGGGTCCACGTTTCATTTCATTGTTGATAGTGGTATCCAGAAGAACCTCATCTCATCTGAGGTCGTCAAACAATTGGGGTTGTTGACAACACCACACTCAAAACCATACAACATTGGGTGGCTTCACCATGGACTAGATCTATGTGTCAGCCAGTAGTGATGCCTATCCTATGGCATCCAGCCCTTCAAGGATGAGGTAGTGTGTGATGTTTCCCCTCTTGATGTCTGTGATGTTGTTTTGGGCCAACCATATCTATGGAAATTTCATGTTTTTTATGAGTCTTGACCCCGTAGTGTCATTATTACTCTAGGGGGTCATCTCTACAGGATACCATAGGTAGTTTTGGCTATTGTTCCACCAAAAAAGTTTCGCAAGGTAATCTCTCATACTGCAAAATTCATCCTCTTCACAGTGTGTTAAAAAGATGTACAGAAGGCCACTACAACCACTCCAGCTTGAGCACCTTCTATCTAGTAGAAGCAGACTACAGAAGATAAAGCATATATTATTTCTTCACCTACAATGGTGCCTACATAATTCCCTGTCAAGACCAGAGAAAACAGGTTGGTGGAATAGATTCAACCCCACCAACAACATGTGTGTGATAGCCTTCCATAGACCAAGCAAAGCAAATTCTCCAATAAGGCACACAACTCACCAAGATTCAGATTTGGAAAATGATTTCCCCTCTTCCCTAGGCACTCAATGCAATGGAGACCATTTATTCCTAAGGGGGGAGGATTGATCCATGCAGATATTGGTGGCCACCCACCTATTCCAAATTCCAACTGGCTCATATTGACATTTTTCATTTCAACATGTTTCTCTGTAATGTGGACATTTATTTTTAATTGTGGGTTCTTCACTTACGGGGTTGTCCTGAATCCCTACACATATCCAGGTGGATATTGTTGGCCTCCCACCTATATCAACTGGATTATTTTGGAAGTTTTCATGTCAATATATCTTTCTGTACTTCCAGGGCCGTTTTGGGTCTCTAAACAATGTTTTCTTAGATTTTCATAGTCAAACTATAAACAAATTTAGAGTTTTATGACATAATGTGTAGTTCTCAAAAATACCTTTGCAACAGGCTATCACATGCCTAAGAGATTGTATGCAAAAGTTATGACCCCATGAATTTAATGTACTAACTTACCCCAATGAGGCCCACATGACTTTTGGTGCTTCATCTCCTAGGGATAGGTTTTTATATTTCTAGGGTTTTGGCATTCATGTTTATCATAAAAAGGGAGCCTCATTTTAATCATCTTCTTGTGAAAGAGCGTATCCATCACATCTCTTCTCAGATATAAAGTTGTTTCCATTCTAGTGAGTCTTTCACTCTGTATTTTTACAGTCTCTGTACATTTCTGTCATTAATAGAAATCATGTATTGTTGTATTTCTCTATTTCTGGAAATTTTTATGTGTATTTCATTGTAATATCTCTCCTTTAATTTTTATCCGAAAATAATCCAGATTAGTATCTTCGAACAACATTAGATAGATTTTCACTATGATAGGATACCATATTCCCATGTTGAGTGAGGATTGCACCGATAGCATAACCTAAAGCATCTGTCAGAATCTCAATTGGTTTTTGTAGGTATGGAAGAATGAGGACTAATGTTGAGCAGAGGTGTGATTTCAAATCCTCAAATTATTTTTTTGGGGGCATGAACCACATAAACTTGGTCGTCGCACCACCCTTGGTCACCTGACTTGGGTCCCAAGCGATATGAGAGAACCCCAACACAAACCATTGGTATAAGTTGGTGAGGAACAAGAAGATGCAGAGCTTAGTCATTTTCTTTGGGGTCGACCAATCGCGAATGACTTGGATATTGGATGGATCCACATGTACACCCTGCGCATCCACGATGTATCCCAAATATTGGATTCTCTTCATGTCAAAGGAACACTTTTCCAAATTCACATATAAATTGTGTTGTCGTAGGGTGCCTAATACCTACTGAATATGCTCCAAATGTTCCTCCCAAGTTTTTTTGAAGATGAGGATTTCATCCAAATATAAAACCACAAAGGAATTTTTGAATGGTTGTAATATATCATCCATCATCCACATGATTGTGGCCAGGGAATTATTCAAGCCAAAAGGCATGACCAACCACTCAAAGAGGCATTCTTTATACTTGAAGGTTTTCTTCCACACATCAATTTTCTCAATCAACACATGTTGGTAGTCTGACTTTAGATCAATCTTACTGAAAAACTTGGTTCCCTTGAGCTGATCGAGAAGATCATAAATATGGGGAATTGGGTACTGGTTATTTATTGTGATCTTGTTCATGGTTTTGTAATCAATACAAAGTTTCCATGTCCCATCCTTATTCTATACCAGAACAATTGAGCTCCCATAAGGTGAGGATCTTGGTTTGATGTGGCCCTTCATAATTAGCTCTTGGGTATGGTGTTTGATTTCTTCATTCTCCATAACATAATTCCTGTATACAGGTCCATTAGGAAGAGGAGCATCGGGTGTCAGATAAATTGAGTTCTTTACCTGATAGTGCATGGGAACCCCAATAGGCGAGGTGAATATGTATTTGTACTCCCCTATTATTTTGTCCACCTATTGATACTAGATAGAGAGACCCCGTGTAGAGGATTTTACAGTTGTAGTGACCTTTCGTTCACCTTCTGATTGAACCATATAGAGGAAAAATATATTGGTATGAGAGACCACCTTTCTATGATTCTTCACAAAGATCAAAGAGACCGTAGTATTTTGGACTGCCTCTGGTACCCTATAGAGTTGATATCCCAAAGTAATAATGATACTATAAGGCCTAGATTCATAAACAACATGACACTTCCACATATATGGTTTTCCTAGAAAAACATCACAAAATTTAATGGGGGAAAAATCACACAATACCTCTTATTTGAATGGTTTTATGCCATAATGCAGGCGACATTGTTGGCTGACACAGATGTCTCATCCCTGGCTAAGACAACCAATGGTGTATGGTTGAAGATACATTGTCATTGTCAGGTTCAACCTCTTAACAACCTTTGATCAGATCAAGTTCTTCTATATATCACTGTCAACGATGAAATGGAGTGGGGCTCACTTCACCCACATTTGTGAGTGGAAAATGTGCTCCCCTTATTCATGCTCCTTTGGTTCCTCTGGATGGAATTTTATGGTAGCGATGGTGACACTGGGTTATACATCAATGATCCATGTTCCCCTTTTCAATTTTTAATTATATTCTGAGTCGGAATTTGACTCTGGGGCTTCGTCTTAGCCAAAAACAACTTTTTGGAGTGAAATTCATCATTATTATGCAAAGGGATTTTGTGGAACTCGCACCATTTTCCAGTGTCCTTCTTCAACTTCCCATTACCCTTGCTTGTTGGTGGCTTGGGATGGCTATCCTGGGGTTGGCCATAATTTCTCTATCCTTTGTCCTGGGAGTTAGGGACACCTTTACCATACTTTGGATGTTTTGGATTTGTAGAACCAAACTATTTCTTGTTCTACTTCTTGAATTTCTGCTCGATTTTGACAACATATTGATAAGTGGCTCCCAATGATGAGATGTCTAGAAAGTCCATTTTGGTTTGGATATACCTGTGTAGATCCCCATGGTATTTTAGGACCATATTCCACTCAGATTATTTGATACCCATATTGGTGTGCAAGGTATGGAAAGTATTTTTGAACTCCAACACTGTTTGGCCCCTTTCTTGGCACAGTGTGGTCCATCTTGTGTACTTGTCGTCATAACTTCCAACAAGGTAATATTGTTCCTTGAAGGAATCAACAAAAGATGCCTAAGTGGGTCTTAGCCCAAAAATTACAGACTCATCCTCGAAATGTTGCTCAAAGTAATTTTCCCACCAATATCCAACACGGGGAAGGCCTTAAGGAGAAAAAATGTGATCTTTTCACTATTGGAGAAATTATGGAAAGATAAATAACCCTCTAGGAGTTTTAACCATTTTTCTAAAGCGTCCACATCTATATAGCCTTCAAATAAAGGAATATCAAAGTTAAATTGTACCTTGAAGGAATTTTCACCTTTGAAGTGATTGTTGGTTGAAGGTGCCTCCATTGTTGTCGGCAGCCACCGAAGGATCTGGGAAAAATTATCCATCATCTCCTCTATTGCATGAGGGATTCCTCAAGAAACCATTTGAAAGGATATTATGTCTCGTCTTCCCTATTTTATTCCTCCATGGAATGTTTCTTGGGTGTGTGAGAGGGGTTTTCCTCAAGAGAAACAAGATCGAGACCCAAATCTCTATACCCTAACCTTGTCGAGGATATGCACCAAGAATGATAAGGAGCAGAATGCTCTGATACCACTAATCCAGATTCTTTTGGGAATGATATGAAGGAATAAATATAACAAAGATATAACAAAGAAATACATAGGCATATGGAAAGGAACATAATAATATAATAAATCTCATATTCTATTAATGACTATCTCAAATATAAAAGACTGTAAAATGCAAAAGCACAAAAGCTATCTAAAGTGGTGGTAGATTATTTATTAGAAGAGATATGTCGGCTATGCTCATTCACAAGAATTTGGTTATAATGAGGCTCCAAAGGAATTTTTTAACATAAAAAACAGTTGAGAAAACCCTAAACATTCAAAACCCTAACCCCAAGAGATGAAACACCAAAAGGTTTGTGGGCCCCGATGGTTCTAGTTGATATGTCAACTGCCAGAGGGCATAACTTTTGCATATAAACTTAATTTGAGGCGCTCTATACCTCGTCCGAAAGGTATATCCAAGGAAAACACATTCCATTCGGCCTAGTATCTGCCTCCAACTACATGTTGGGTGCTTCTGAGACAAAAAACATCATTTAGGGCCTCAAAATGGTCTCAAAAAACTGCCAAGATGGGAAAGTTGTAATTTGAGCTAGTGGAATAGGTGGGTGGCCGCCAATGTCTACCTATATCAACCTATCTCCCCTATTCTCACCCCTTCCCCTTTTCCACCCATACCCATCCACCTACCTCTATTCTCACCTCCTCTCCCAAAGGGAGGAAGGGAGGGATAGAGAAAGAGAGGAAGGGAGAGGTTGTTGGAAGAGGAGGCCAGCTGGAGTTTTTTGTAGAAATTGTTTTAGCAGTGTTCCTATAATGTAAATGCTCCTTGGTGTGCACATAATACTAATTCCCCAATGATTCAAAATTAAGGCACATTTTTTTCCATTATAAACAAGAAATATAGGCACCGAACAAAGTGACTCGATACGTGTGAATATGACACCTCGATGCATATCCTCATCTTCGGAAACATTGCAGTAGGGTTAAAAAAAATTACCAAAGTGATTTTCATTATTACACTTCATTGTGTGCTTCTAAACTCTCTAATAAGCATTGGTTCTCACTTGTCTTCCAAGACCACCCTGTTGGTAGTTTTCTGCAGTGAGTTTGATAGCTCCATTGGTAGATTCAACACATTCCCATTTTTTGCAAATTACAAAAAAAACTAATTTCTTCTCTATTATGTAACCATGCCTTCTTAGGATAGAAGAAGATAACTAAATTGTTTTATTACCTTCTTATTTGAATTTCCAATGGATTAAAATGTCAAATTGGCTTCAACTTTCCCCAAAGTTGGTGCTTCTTGTAAATATATAGGAAGCACTACCACTGGTGTCTACACAATAATTATACACATTGGTGTCATTCACAAAATGACACCGCGCCAAATTTCCAAAATAGTCATAGTTGTGTGTTTTCCCGGATGCCTCATGGTTGGTGTATTATACAAAACAATGCACCACTAAACAAAACACTGGTGCTCCAAGAAATATGGAGCGCTAGTGCATTCCAATAATCTTATTTCACCCCCCAATTTTCCACGTAAAAATTAACCTAGCAATGCACCAAATTCAAAAAATTGCACCAGTGTTGTAAATAAAATGACACTGGATCAAATATTTAATAATTTATCATAAGAGTGTGTCTTATGAGATGTGCCATTACTGATGTGTATATGATAAAAATACACACCAATGTCACGCACAAAATGGCACCACGCCAAATTTTAAAAATAACCATAGTGGTACATCTTCTTGGATGCCCTATGGCCAATGTGTTGCAAAAAAATGCATCAGTAAACATAATGCTAGTGCTCCAATAAATATGGAGCACCATTGTGTTCCAATTAACTAATCAGAATGCCTAATTTTCGGCAAAAAAATTTACCTAGCAGTGCACCGATGTTAACAAACCACATCAATGTTACAAACATATAACCACACTGGAACAAATATTTAATGAATTGCCATAGTGGTGAATTTTCTTGGATGCCTCATTATCGGTGTGTTAATAAACAAAACATACCACTAAAAAAAATGTTGGTTCTCCAATATGACAGGAGCATCGTTGCCTTAACATTAACACATCACATTTCCTAATTTGTGACAAAAAGTTTAACCTAGAAATGCTTGTAGGTCTAAAAACATACCGGTGTTGTAAAAAACACGTCACTAGATGAATATCTAAATATTTAGAACATATTTGTGACTTATGGGATACCCTGTTACTAGTGTGTCCAAATATATTAAACGCACCGGTGTTGTTCACAACATGGCACCACTCCAAATATTTAATATGTAACATATCTAGGTGTCATACAAAATGTCATGTGACCAGTGTTATGCATATGAAAACACCATTAAATACATACATTGCTCCAATTATAACTAAGCACCAATGTGTTACGTATAACCAAACACACCACCTAGCACAAAAATATTCAAAATGGCATAGCAGTGTGTCTTGTGGAAGGTCTCATTCTTGGTGATTTACATAACACAATGCACCATTAAATACTTATCGATGCTCCAATAACTGTGGAGCACCGATATGTTGTACTAACTACATCACATAGAGGTTCTTTATTACTAATATAACACATTGACGATGGTGCATTATTACAACATTTGATCCTTCATTAGGAACATGGTTGACATGAATTCAAGATCAATCTCAATATGTGGTATCATACCACAAAGGAGGATGTTTATTTTACCAGTAGGTTTTCTAGGAGGGGGGAGGTTTAGCCCCAGTTCCTTGATATACTACATGGTGTTGCAAGACATATCTAGTTGGTTAATGTGCAGAGATATGTTAGTCCATACTTTTATTTCTCTTCGAGATTCTAGGTTGTTGGTGGTCAGATGTAGATAAATTCATTTCATGCAGAGGACATTAGGTGTCTGTGTCTTATTCTCACAACACTGCCACACTTTAGCTCTAATGACATCACATTAGTTTCCCTTTGATGTATTATGTATATATTCTATTATAAAGGCCCGTATTGATTATGTGGGTGTAGATTTTTTTGAGACGGTTTTATTTTGCATTGGATCATTGTCACACCACTTTTTATGGGAGGATATTATTCCCATTCGTGTCAGAGTTATTTACATTGTTTTTTGAGAGGTTTCATGTCACTTGACCAAAAGTACCTCTCTTTCCTCCTAGGCCTATGACTAATTCACATATTCTCATGTGGAGGAATTGTTTCCCAAGAGGGGCCTACCAGAGTGGCCATATACTCTGATTGGTAGGGAGATATGTGATTTTTTGGATAGAGAGGAAAATCTTGTCATCAATCGTGTACATTAACCATATGTGGGGATGGATTCGAGAGGATATCCACACATTCTATTTACAACAACCTATCCAAAAAATGACAGAAGTAATATTATCGTTATGTTTTGATAAATCTACTTGCATATTTTTATGTCTTATTTAATGTACATGTAATTTATAGTAACATTTTGTTTCAATTATCTGATTATTATTATTTATTGTTTTGTATATAATTGAACATATGATGTGGATGTGCCTCCCCAAAATGATGAGGAGATGGAGGAGGTATCAAAGAAACCTCCAGTACGTAGACCCGACATGCCATGAAATATAGATAAGAGAGTCTAGATAGAGGTGGCAAACCACCTGTGTGGTGTGATGGTTAGTAATGGAGTGTTACCCGCACCGGTTCGAGAAATATTACAAGTACGATAGATATCTATGATATGGATGATCCTACCTCATGACATAATGTCATTGATGTGTCTTCTTTTTAGTTCCATCAACCTCATCGAGAGGTTGAGGGATGTTTCTCATATTTCTCATGATTTGACTCCATCTAGTTCATCACTAGACTGATCCACATCCTCTAATCCATCATAAGGTCTTCCTCCTCTGCATGTGTATGCACCATATAATTTTCAATTGGGTTTATCTCGAGTGTTTTGTGTTTATGGGTGTTTTCCCCTCACCGAGGTGCAATTTCCACAAGTGACATGTTGAGATCTTAAATGAGTATGCTATCAAAAATTCCTCGTCTTTCTACAAAATTTGGTTTACCCTCGGTACCATCCTTGAAATGAGGGGAAGTGCCTCGTGGGTTTTCCCAACAATTATTCCAAGGAAAAAAAAACATTATAATATAATTATTCACTAATAATAATGATGATGATGTAATAATAATGTTATTTTTTAATTTTTATTATTCAAATATTACAAGGCAAAGTTATAATATAATTGTTTACTAAAATCACAATTATTATATTTTATTTTTTCCAAAGATTTTATTAATTTATATTATCCAACTATTATAATGTATTAAATTTATTTAATTAAATTTAAAATACTAAATATAAAGAATAATAAATTTGGATCTATAAATTTTGGATGAAATGGTTTCACAATTTACTCTATTACTAACTTTATAATTTTGTACTAAAAAAATATGCTAAGTTATGTATTTCGTTGATTTTGTATTAAAATGTATCCAAATATTGGATTTGGTTAATGAATGAAAAAGAAATTTGAAACGCAATGTTGTTTTTTAATTTATTGTAATATTAAGGTTATAATAATTGTTCATTAAATTTATAATTTTTATATTTAATAATATTTATTATTTAAAAATTATAATTAATTTAATTAAATTTAAATTATTAGATATGAAAATGAAATCATTAGTAATAATAAATTTCAATATTTTTCTTCCATGTTAACAATTTGTATCCAATATTTCTAGGGTTGGATTAGGGTGGGGGGAATTTTAGAGCCTAAACTTCATGATTTGTCTTTTTTTTCTTCTAAAAATAATTTGATAATTCCTTTTATTCACCCAAAATATAATATTGGATAAAATTATTTTACTCCATAAGTAGTCAATATTTTCTAAAATATATACAAACACTTATTAATTGGAATACTTTTACAAGAATATCACCAACCATTTTATAATTTGCATTTTAATAATTAGTAAAATTGACAAAGGTTTATATACTTTTAGATAAGTATGGATCCTTAAAATTTTCCTTAATTGTGACTAGGCTCTAGAAAAAGAATCTTTTAGAATTTCCATGTTCTTCCTATATTGACACTTATTTAAAGGAGAACATAAAAACAATCATTAATATAAGTTTACATGTATGATTACAAAACTAAAGGATGCAGTGGAATAGGTGAAGGTCATGATAGTTGCACTAGTTAAGGTTGGGAATGCCATCAAAGTTGGTAATGCCAACAACACAAGTGTGAATCTAGAACCCATAGATGTTGCAACAGGTCATTTTGTTGGAATTTTTCTTAGAATTTCCATCAAAGTAAGCATATATTTATTTGAATTTTGTTTTTTGTTTTTTTCAAACAATAAAAAAATTGAGGTTTGTTTTTTTAATATCATCATTTTTTTAAACAAAACATAATTTAAAATAAATCCTTACTATTGTATTATATGAATACATGATCAACTTTGTGAAAATTCAATTAATTCTTAGTAATTCAAAGGTTAATATAAGCATACGTTAATACAATACAACATAAATTTGCTATAATAAACAATAAATTTGACAATTAAAATATATCAAAACCACATTTTATGCTTGTACCATTTAATTTATTTTCAAAATGGTGGTTGTAAAGGGTTGTTAAATTTTTATATTCGACATTATAAAATGAAGAAAAAAAAAACATAATCGACCAATTATAAATACCCATAATAAAATGACACATCCATAATATAAATGTCAAAACAAAGAATTTACAAATCACTCTTTGTTTCCATCACCCTGATTCTATTCCTTTCTTGTCATTATAACATTCTTATTCTCAAAAATATGTTCTGATCTTGGATCATGTCGCAGTATGAACCTCCAATCCCCATCCAACACATCTACGTAAAAAAACACTTGGTTGCAATGTTTTTGGAAAACATAAGGCTCCTTAGTTTCAAACCACATTTTTTTAGAGTTAATACATATTATCCCACTATCATGATCTTTACATTTATTTAGTCGAAGATATCCCACCACTTGCAACTAGAAATAACACATTGAAAATATGAGAAATCCACTTGCATGATCTTGTGCACCATTCCAGTATAACTTAACTTCCCCTCTATTAGGTTTTGATCATAGTGGCTAGCATATCTAGATTGGTTGAAATAAATTTCCACTCTACAATCTTGTGTGATGTGTTCATCATCAAAATTATCAATACAAAAATCATTTCCATATTCCCACATATATGGGAACAAATTCACCTATAAAAATGTGAACAAAGGACGATGACATATTTCTAATAACTCAAGACTTAATAAAGACATAATACATGTTACAATTCAAATGTGAAATATTATAAATTAAACATGGTACTCAGAGAGGTTATCATAGAGTTGTTTCACTTGATCCCTATGTTTAGTGAATCCATCTCTTCTCCACATGGGTTACGACCATACACAACATATTTCTCTTGTATCTGGTCAACCACCCAATTGTTGGGACATATGTTTAACATATTTTATTTTAAATGATTAGGATAAGGCATGCTTCTACCATTCAATTGTATGAAAGCTTTTCCTATCCCAAAAATTTCACTATCCCATTTCTGTCTTTTATCTTCATACAATGTGACCCATGGTCACTTTGCCTCCACATTGTAAAGAAAAAATTTATTAATGGAATCAATTTCTAAATCCATTGATGTATACAAGAATTCAAAACAAATATCATGAGATCAAATATATATTATCAACTTCAATGTAAAAAAATTATCTATACAAATTTGAAAAAATATTAGTGACTTACTCTTTATCAAGCCCCTTTTTCCATTCATTTGGAGTAGCTCCCCTTCCCTTTTTTTGTCATCCTATTATTCATCCCAAACCACCTCCCCTGGTGCATTGCCAATTTGTTTTATGTACTCATTGGCATAATAAAATGACTCGTATACTATGTCCCCCTTCACCATATAGTTCTCTGGTTTTTCCCTTTGTCGAACAAACCCCTTAAATATTTTCATGTACCTCTCTAAGAAGAACATCCAATGACATGATATAACCCCATGTAATTCAACCTCATTAGATATGCGAATTAAAATATGGACTTGCAAGTCCATAAAACTCATGTGAAATTCCTTCTCAAACATACAAACAATCTCAACTATCTCTCAACGCCACCATGGAATGATAGCCATATGAATATCCTTTGATATGACCCAAATGCACAAATGAAAATGAACTTCACAAGTCGTGGGGGAAGTCATGGTTAACAAAACCATGCACAAGAAAATAATATTAACACTAGAAAATAGACACATACATCATGGACATTAACTGCTCATCATTTGTAAGTTTATTCATTAGTAGGCCATTCAATGTATATTTTGAATTTCTTCGGGGATCGTTTCAATAAACCTTTTGTGAGTATCTGTGAATAAATGGGATCTTGCCTCTACCAATGTCAGTTGGTTTCTACATGGATAATTCTTCAGGTAGTTTTGATCTTTCTCTCCCACCACTCGTGCATATCCTCCAAGCTCAATATCTATGTGTGCATTATCTTACATGCTTGGGTTCAATAAATACCGCCAAAAAAGACAATGTTGTAATATAGGGGTTTATATGCATATGTTACCAATATTCCTTTACATAGAGAAATATAAAACAATACACTAGTATACAATCATACACATAGAGAAGATAAGGAATAGAACACAAAGTAATGGAGAGACCAACAATAAGAACTTTATTAAGATATTAACATAAAATAATAATCCATTTGTTCTCGGCTACATGGATGCACATATTTATACCCATGATTTCATTACAAGGTAGTTCTAACTATCTAACTACCTAGGTCAGTCAACTCGATTGAGTAATCAACTAATTTATAGGATCAACTACATTCTTAGTTGACTATCATTTTAATCTAGTTGATTTTTGGGTCTAGTTGATATGGTCGGATATCCTTTCCAACAATTCCCATGCCAAAAACCAAGAACCGAAATGAGCAAGAATCAATGAGAAATGAATGATAAATGAGTGAGTAAGCCTCCAACTTCCAAAATCATGGTTTATATATTTTCATGAAATAATGCACCATGTGGCTTCCTAAATAAGATCACATAACCACTTTCCCAACTAATTCCAAGACGGGTTTTAATAAAATGAAATTATTTTTCTTAGCCCCTTTCCCCCCCTCTCTCATAGAATCATAACCCTATAATACTTTTTCCTTGTCCGTTTTGTAGCCAACGATGCATTTTTGTTATTATTATCAATGTATTATATTCCTGCATCTCTATCCTTTCATCAAATAAACAGTAATATCAAAATTGGGGTATTACATTTCCCTCCCCCTTATTTTGGCACTATCCTCAATGCATATCACCATATAGGTGTACATGTATATATAATTTTCATCAAAAAATAAAAATAGCTGCAAGTATGCCTCCCATATTGTATCTTCCAGCTCCCATATCGTATCTTCAAGGTTGTAGCATTTCCACTAGAACTTTATCTACCTTATGCAGTTTTTACGGACCACCATGACCTTCATTTCTAGTATATGCATTAGCTATACCCGGAAGTCTCCTTTTGGATCCACCTGTATCAAAGTCCAATCAATGACATGGTTGGGATCATGCACATATTGTTTCAACAAAGATACATGAAATAAAATATGCACATTCATGGAAGTAGGAAATTCAAGCATGTATTGAACTGGTCTTATTCTGTCCAATATTTCAAATGGACCATGGGATCTATCTGTTATATTGGTAAAAATACTCAATTTAAATGAGCTCTTATTGGGATTTAATTTCAAAAATACAAGATCTCCCACTTTAAATTCTCTAGTTGTCATGCTCTTATTTTCATAACTCATCTTCCTATCCTGTGTTGCTTTCAAATTCTTCTTAATTTTAACCATTTCATCTTCCATATACTTAAGAAATTATGATCCAATTATTACTATTTCTGTTGGGTTGTCCCAAATCACTAGATTAATGCATTTTCTACCATTTGGAGCTTCAAATGGGCTCATATTTAATGAATCTTAGTACCCATTGTTGTAAACAAATTCAACCAAATGAAAATTGTTAGAATGCACACAAATGTAAATCACTATGATATTCCTTTTTATTAAAATTATATAGATATAAATACATGATGTATGAACTTTGGATTCATCTTCCAAGAGGTCTCTTGTAATCCCAATGAAAATTATGATTCACTTGTGACTTTCTATACTCCTTATCAAGTGAATAATACAAAATATCTTAACCCTAATGGATTATGTTTCCAACATGCCCCCCTTAATCTGAAGGGGTTTCTGTGAGTCTAAGAAGAGAGATGAAATATGGAAGTGGACAACATCTAATGGTAGAATGTGATCTCTGAATATGGTGGTTTTGGGATGATCACAAACCAAATGTCTAGCAAAAGTTGATATCTTCTAATAAATGGTGGTTTAAGGAATACCACAAACCAAATGGCTAGCAGGAGTTGATGTCTTCTACTAAATGGTGGTTTAAGGAAGAACAAAAACTCTAGAACTTGGATCTAAGGCTCATTGGTTCCTATAACATTTCCTAATTTCGCTACAAGTTGATGTCTTTTGCTAATTGAAAGTTTTCTTGAATGGTGGTTTAAACATGACCACAAACTATTGTCTAACAGAAGTTGTAAGTATTCTACTAAATGTTGGTTTAAGGAATATCAAAAACCAAATCATGTTGATCGAATATGGCTCTAATTTTGGATTTATTTTTCCTTCTCGATTGATATGACTTCTAAACTTGAATCCTGGCTATCAATCACAAATATTATCCCCCTTGTTAGGTACATGGTGAGAAGATGAAAATATTTCCACTGCAATATGTGTCAATACTCAAGAATAAATTCTTCAGTATGATTGATATATCTTCTTGGCTAGTGATGACCATTTCCAAGAATTGATCCACCTATAATAATTCTTTACTCTTGTAGGTTTCTAACATTTGGAATATTTGTCTGAAGGATGATTAAACTTTCCACAATGCTCACAAGGATAATGATAAAAACCATGATCCTCCAAATGGCCAGCTTGATGACAATGCTGGAATTTAGGAATATGATCTTGAACTAGAGTAGGTGAAGATGAATTTTATTGAAGGAATCCAACACTCTGGAATCTGAGAAGAAAATTCGATTTTGTATCCAAGACCTATTTTGTGCTTGTTGTTGATGATTTCTTTCCAAGGTCTAATGATGGGATTGGAAATTGCAAGAGGATCTTGTTTATGATAAACTTCGTATTCATTTGAATCTTCTTCTGAAGTGGTGTCATTGATTTGATCATGTGATGGTCGTTTATAGGAATCATTCTCAAATTAAAAAAGAGAATTGTTCTGAACAAGGAATAGTTCAAATTGTTGATTGTTTTATTGTATTTCATCTTGTTGGTGTTGAGATTAAAGCTGGAGAAATTAAATTTTGTCCTGTGAATATTGTAAATAGGTTAGAACATTAGAGAGAGTTTCTTTTTCAATTTTGATTGTATTGTCGATAAGAGAGAGTATTAAAGTATTCAATAACTCTAATAATTCATCAATTTAATCAATTTAAAGACTGAATTAGACCTCTAAGGGTTTCTTGCAACTCCATCCTTTAACAATCAGAATAAAAAATTCAAACTTAGAAAATGGAGGGTGTTAGATTCTACCAAAAATGCACATGTTTACAATGTAATTCATCTTAATTTAAAAAAAGTACAAGTAAACTTACAAAATGACTATTTGCAAGTACAATTGTTCTTGATTCTAGATCTGAATTGAACTTGAAGTGGAAATATCACAACCATTCCTAGAAAGATCACATCCATTCCCATGTTGGCTTTCATATACATAGATCACATACTATTATCACGCCAAGTATGGTAAAAAAGACAAGATTTCAAAGTGACTATGAGATAATGGAGGAAAGAAAAAATGAAACAACATTGAAATTGGATGAAATATCAAATTAGAAATATGCTAGTTCAACATCAAATCAAATTGATGATCCACTGGAAGACTTATGGGAAGCTCCTGATTTAAATTTACCCTCTATTTCTAGACATTAATCACCTCCACAATTTTCAATATGAAGGTCAAACAAAACTTTTCATATGATATTTGACGGGGGATTTTTAACACCGAGCTTACCAAGAAGGTCATAAACGTGGCTAAGTTGTGATGTTTGGATTCTCAAGGAATACTAGATGGTGAGGGACTTCAACCAAATTTTTGGAAGAAAATATTTGAGTACTTACTAAGGAATTGTGATATGTGGGAGACAAAGTTACTCAATAAGTTATTCAAGTATGCCATATTTATATAAGAGCTTCTTGTGAATCCATCAAAAGTTACAAGGAATGGGTAGATTAACTGACACAACTATAGAATGGAGTTCCCATCTCCTAGACTCACCTTACCTGGACAAGATAGATTAGTTGGTGATTAATCTCTCTCTTATTTAACTTCTCTACTATGAGGAAGAACAACAAAATGTCTAAAGTTTCACTTACGATGAACTAGAATCCCTGAATTTTGCACTGTTTAAAAGGCTACAAAAACTATCATCTTCTTCTTTTGTAACACCCTCTAGAGGAATAACATGATCATGATAAATTTGAATATGAAAAATAAGAAAGGAAAATCGTGAATCTCATTATTCCTTTGAAGAAATCCGTAAAGAAAATTTTCTTGGAGACTGCAATGAGACCAATACTTGAAAGACTTGTTATGCACTATGTTTCCCTACAAAATGGGCTACTAATGTGTACCCATATTAAAATTTTAAATCGAGTGATTATCGTTATCCAACAAGGTCCTTCGTCTTGATTCTTTAGCTAAGAACTACAAGAGACATTTTTCTATATATGAATTAAGGACAATGACACATCGATTCAAACAAATAATGTAATAGGGTGACCAATTCTATGTATGATTCAGGTAATCATGTGTGTGGGTGGTGACTGAGTAAGAGAGAGTGTATTAGAGGTAATTTACAAAGATTCTCTGTCAGACTAGGATAGATTTTATTTTGATGTAGATATGATGGACACAGATGTTGAGGATGACATCTCCTCATTTAAATTCATGGAGGGAAAATGGCATCACGTGGGAAGCGATGTTGCACAAATGGAGGCATCCTTTGTAATATATTGATATCACATGAACTAGAAGAATATAATGAAATAACACTGAAAGGAAAGAAATTTGAGAAGCAATTGAGAAAATAAAATGGTAACCATGTATCATAGAGTCAATGGGCAGGCTCTATTGAATGTATGCCACAACATACCTCCAACAAAAAAACACGTTGTTGATTGTGTTTTCTTGAAATCTATCATGTTACAATTGAACACCATGTTCTTAGAGCCTAGGGATTCCAGAGCATTCAAGACTCAAATTGAATATGGAGATGTACAATCAAAGAGGATTTTGAAAAAAATAGGAAAAAATGTATAGATACAAACAATACCAAGAACAAATAATGGGTGCACTTTTATGTGATTCAGACACGGGTTTCTTCGTCAAAATCCAATGATTAAACAATTGCATGAGTTTTAGGAGAATGATTCAATGTCTTGATCTTCCACCATTTTGGAATTATTGTTGTGATTTTTCATGCCAGTGGTTGTTGTTCCCCTATAGATGTTAAAATATTGTGTAACTACAAAGACTATTCTTATCCCCTTTTGTGGATAAAGTAAAAGAGAAATATATTTGTTATTCATTAGATCAATCCCCTTTTGTGAATTGATCATGTCGGGCATTGTAATTGACCAAATCCCCTTTTGCTGATTGGTCAAACCCTAATTGTAATATGCAAATTAATAAGTCGCCCCCCAGGAAAATTAAAGTGGTTCTAACCACCCAAAAAGACAAGTCGGTCCTACCAATGAGGAGACACCTCTTTTCAACACTTGCCAGTTTGTATAAATAAAGGAAGCCAACCACTCATTTGTTCACTCATTTAGCTCGCTCATCTAGTGCGCAAGCATTTAAGGAAGCTAAAGTTACCAGTTGTCGGAAGAAGGAAGAGATATTGGCACTTTCAGCGCACCTTTTCAGAGGATAGAACTCCCAAAAAATGAAACCCTAGTTTTCACTAGTTCCAGAAGTACTAGAAAACTAGAAATACCAGGAAACTAGAAGTACCAGAAAACTAGAAGCAATAGGCCAGAAATCCGTTGGTCACATTTGAAAGGGAAAATTTTGGATTTTACGAAATCTAACCACACCAGGCTACTCGCCTCAGCCAAGCGCACCTCCTAGTAAGTTCAAAATGAAATTCTGAGCATTTTCATTTTTTGGTCATTTTCCTAGCTCTAGGTAAAAGATGTTTGCAAGCACTAAGCTTGTTGACAATATAGAAGGTGTGGAAAACTTCTATGCCTAGAAGAATAGTATTGCACTCATTCTTGAAGAGAATAACCTAGCAAGATTCATTAAATATAATGTACCAGAACCACCAATGATGTAGCTAAATAAAAACACCAAAGAGACACAGTTAGGGATAAAAGAATCATTGCAGATTCTATCAAAGATCACTTGATTCCTCAAATGGCATCAAAGTAGACATAAAAATAAATGTTTGATTCCCTAACCCGATTATATGAAGGAAGGAACATCAATTGGAAGATGAATCTAAGAACTCAATTCAAGAATACAAGGATGCAGAAAGGAGAAACAATCCAGGAATATTTCTCCAGAATATCACAATTCAAAGAACAACTAGAATCTAACTCCATAAGAGTCCTAGATAAGAATAAATATGTTTCAAAGATCATATGATACAATTGTCAAAAGTTGGGACACTTTTCCTATGACTGTCCTCAAGGAAAAGGGAAAAGAAAACATCAAGCACATGTGGCAGAGGAAGAGGAATATCCTCCCTCAAATAAATATTTAGTAGAAATTGAGAATTATGTACTTTAAGTTGAAGATAGTTGATCTGAAGAAATATAGAAAATGGTGGAGTCCGTGGAGCCTCCCCACACAAAAACAAAATATAAGTATTCGTGTTTATTTTTTAGTATCTTTTTTACTTTAATACTTTATCATTACAAGTTAGATTTTTGTGAGAATGTTAATTAACCTCATTTCTCAGTGTCTATGCAGATTTATGAAGGAAGTATAAAAGAAGAGGATAAATAAAGAGATAAAACAATTATTTCAGGTATGATCACTGATGAGAGTGACAAAGGTATGTGTTTAGCTATGATAGTAAGGGAAAAATTGGTAATTTCATAGCTAGAGTGAAAAAGAGTTCAAAAGTCTTATTCATAATTAGGGTTTCAGATGTGTACATGGTTGAACAAGCTTTTCTTAAGAAAATATGTGTACTACTCTGATATAAATCATGATATAGTTTTATTTTATTACCGCTTATTTTTACTGACTGATTGGCTAAGTAACATATCTCAGAAAGCATATTGTAAGTAAGTTTACAGGTCTTGGAGGAAAGAACTTATGCCTTGACTTACAAAAGTTAGACAGAATGAGAAGGACTTATGATATGGTGACATTCAGTAAAGACCAGACGATATCTATTATTTATATAGGAGCAGGAAGATCCTAAAGATGCAGAACATAAATATTTAAAATGAAGAGAAAGATGGATACTCAGATATAGTTGATGAGATGTGGGTAACTTCAGGTTGTTCCAATACCATTCTTATAGATGCAAAGGGAGAAGGTTGATCCAGTATGAAGAAGACACCCAAGATATTACAGAAGAGAACTTCAAGGATGATGATTAGAAGATCTTAGTTTGGTGCAAAAGGGAGCTTTGTCTCCGAGTTCGAAATGGAGGATCGTGATTTGGTGCAGTTAGGAAAGCAGATGGATGGTGCCCAAATATTTTAATAAAGATAAAAGTTATCCAGTAGATGGATGGTGCCCAATAGATGGGTAGAATGGTATTATACCATGGAAAGATTTTGGACCACAAGAGATTTTTCAGATCCCATAGCTAGACCTTCGTAGAAAAGTTAAAATACCTTTGTAGAGAAGGAATGAGAAATACCATAGGTAGACCTTCATAGAGAAGGAAAAGAGAAGAGACCTTCATACAGAAGTAAGAGACCTTCGTAGAGAAGGGGAATGAGAAATTTTCCAAGATTGGCCTATGTCCAAGTGTTGAGTTTTAGATACTCTAGGGACATGCTAGAATACAGTCATAGAGAAGGGTGTGACAACCCTCGTAGAGAGGAGTGTGGATGTTTCTCCAAAGGGTAGTGAGCAGATACTCTCCTTTGGCCAAGGATTGAGTAGCCTAGAACACAAAGCTTGACCAAGTGGAATGGTTAGTTGGCTCTTGAGGTTTGTGTCGTGATCCTGCGTGGATCATGTAAAGGGAGTCTAGTCTTGCCCAGGCTAGCATCTTAGCTTCTCTAGTTCATGTAGGATGACTAGGAGTGAAGCTATGACAGTAGTCCTCCCCAGTGGATGGGTGAGATACATGACTACAAGAGAAAGGAGAACATAAAAGGAGTGGAGAAACTCATAGAATATATTATGTGTGAAGACAAGATATCTTCTGTGTGAAGATAAGAAAAAGTATCTTATGTGTGACGATGAAAGAAAGAATAAGTATCTTCCGCGTGAAGATAAAGAGAACAAAACTTTCGATGATTTATAGATATGCAAGTCATGATGCCATATAACCAAGTGGATTATATTCATGCCTCTTATTATCCAATTGATGTTGTTACCTAGTTGACGATGTTATCCAATTGATGTTGTTGTTCAGTTGATGATGACATCTAATGACCTGTCAAAAGATAAAGAATATCCTTCTTGTTAAGAGGGAGTGTTAAAATATTGTGTATGTGAAAAGAATATTCTTATCCCCTTTTGTGGATAAAGTAAAACATAAAATATATTTATTATTCATTATATCAATCCCCTTTTGTGGATTGATCATGTCAGGCATTGTAATTGACCAAATCCCCTTTTGCGGATTGGTCAAACCTGTTTGAAAACACGGGTATTCCAATAGAGGAAGAAAACTTTCAGTAACCACTCACATAACCAGATCAAAGATTAGCACATCGTTGTTTTCACGTGGTAAAACCCTACAGAGAAACATCCACGACCCCAGCCAACGCGACTACTTGGGACAATTTATTAATGCAAAAGAAAAAGATTATAGAGATATTTTACAGGAGATTTTCTCACAATCGATCATTGACAAATGACCCTCCATGCTCTTTAAATAGAGATCATGGAACAATCGGGTGTTAATCCATGGATCAATGGTCATTAATATCGAGGAGAGTATGAACCGTTGGATCACTCTATGTCAAGAACATATCGTGACTGTCAGATTTCCTAACTACAAATGCATACTAATGCATAATAAAGAAACACACTAATAAACACACTTTTACCTAATGACACATTAGACCAAGTGGATCTTAACTAACTCCTAAGTTTCTAAATATCCTAACATCCCCCCTTAAGAACAACTTGGGATTGGATTGAAGGATTTACAATGGTGACACAAAAGTAGAAGGAAGGAGACATTAGAGCCAATCTGTTAAGCCTTAAATAGTGGCTCATTACCCCTTAATTAGGGCATATTATATTAGTAATTTTATTTTATTTATGTTGGATTTATTCCATTAGTTGTAATTATACCTCCTAGTCTCCTATATATACCAAGGAGACATTTTCATTTTGAATCATCTTATAATTGTACATTTATGTGGGCATAAGGAGGTTGCCCCCTCGAAGAGGCTTATTATCTGAGTTTCTCTCTTTTTCAAGGCATTGAGTACTTATTCTGAGGTTTTTCTATGTTATATTGATATTTGGTTCTTAACATATGGTATCAGAGCTCAAGGTATTGGGGTTTTGCTGCTACATCTGAGACACCTTGGAATTTTCACTATAACTTTTTTTCTACAACGTTTCAGAAGGAACATCTTGGAGGATATTTAGTAGACGGATCAAGGTACATTGGGTTAAAATTTCAGCTCCTGAGACCTTATAATTTCATACATACAACCTTTGCAAGATAGGGTTCTAGAATCATCCTTAACTGAGTCATTGTGAAATTTTCGCTATAAAAACTTTTTTGTAAAGTTGAAAACCCTGAAATTATGAGGCTATTCACAAAAATTAGTAAGGTATCTGTGGCAAAATTTTCATCTTCTGGGTCATCTTAAATTTGTATATACACCCTGTGGAAGATAGGGTATCTGAATATTCCTATTGACTAGTCTCAAGAAGCTGTTTCAGGAAAAAAAATCATAAATTCTTCCTAGAGTATCCAAATTGAGTGAGACTGGTTTCATTGGATAGTGGACAGTCTGTGGTATTTCTAGTATGAGTTTCATAATTTTATTTCATTTATTTTGTGTGGGGTACGCTATACAAGTGAGATCTCCTAGAAAGGCCAAAAATCAGCAAGTTGTGGGGAAGTTACCATAAATTCCACTTGGCACATCCAATTTTTATTAGACCTGTGGCATTGTAGAGAAGAAATATCAGAGAACTACAAAAAAGAAAGTTTCATACCCATAAGGGCCAAAAATTTGGAGATACATCAGAATAAATATTGTTTAGCAGAACCACCTCAAAATCAAGGTTCAAAAGTGATACTTGGCCAACATGCCACCCAAAAAGGGAAATTCTACACCAAATAAGCCTCCAAAAAATCCTAATTGGACTCTTGATGAAGGTGAAGAAATGTGTAGGGACATAAATTATTTACAAAATAAGACAATAACAAAATATGAACTACAAGAGATGGAAGCTAAGTTGGAGGCAATAAATACTAAGATGGATGGTTTAAAAGAGGAGATCATGGAAGGATTGAAACATTTTGTAATAGAGAGGACACCTGAAAGTGAAAATGTATCCCATGAAATTCATGATGAGGACACAAGGAAGGTGAATCAAGAATGGATAATCTCTAACTTTGGGTTGAAGACCAACCACCTTCCTAAGATCGATATGTAGAAGTTTGATGGCAAGGACCCTATCACATGGATACTTCAGATGGAGCAATTCTTTGATCTACATAATGTTCCACATACACAAAAGGTACGACTTGCTTCTTTATATTTAGAACACAATCAATTTGTATGGTATAGATGTCTTTGTTCTCATAAATCACTCATCACTTGGACAGTTTTCATGGAAGAAATGATAGCACACTATGATGATACAAGGAGCAATACCTTCTTTAGCCAATTGATAAATCTCAAGAAAAAGGGTTCAGTTACAGAGCACATTGAGAACTTCCAAAGATTGAATATAAAGGTAACAGATATCCCAGATGAGCACTTGATTGATGTATTCATAGGAACTTTAAGAGATAACATTCAACAGGAGGTTCACCTTTGGGAACCCAAATAATTGGAGAATGCATTTAGGGTGGCAAGAAATGTTGAAAGTAAAAATATGGCTATGGCTACTAGAAGGACCAATCCTAACATCTATAGAGAGAATAATGTTCCTTTAATTGTGACACCTCAAAAATTGGAGGAAAGAAAAGAAAAAGGCTTATGCTTTAATTGTGACAAAAAGTATAGTAAGGGACAGAACTGTGGTGAGAATAAATTATTCTACATAGATTGTGAAGAGGAAGAAGAACAAGAACATGAACAAGAACCATCTCAAGATGAAAATGTAGAATCAATTTCGTCTGAAGAGTTGACTCCCATGATATCGTGTAATGCATTGGTTGGAATTAGCACTCCTCAAACCCTCAAGATCGAAGGATATATCAAAAAGAAAAAGGTAATAGTCCTAATCAATTCTGGAAATACTCATAATTTCATTCACTATAAATTAGCCAAAGATCTCAATTTCTTTGTATATCCAACACTAGAGTTTCAAGTAATGATTGCAGATGGAGGAACTATCAATTGCTCAGGAAAATGCAATAAGATCAATCTTACTATGGGGGAATATGTAATGAATAGTCCAATGATTTCTATACCCATGGGTGGTTCTGATGTTGTACTAGGAATCCAATGGTTACAATCATTAGGAACAATGGCTTTTAATTTTCAAGAACTTTTCATGAAATTTTCATTGGAGGAAAAGAAATTGAGCTAAGAGGTATCACAGGGAAACTTGGTAAGGTGATAAGATCTAATGGCATGAAAAAATTATTGAAAAAGGGGAATCAAGGTGTTATTACACAACTATGCTCACTATATGTTCAACATCTAAGCCATATATTCCTCTAGATCTCCAAGGGATCATTGATAAGCATTCCAAAGTATTTGAATATATTCCCAAAGGTCTTCCACCCACTCGAAATCATGATCATGATATTCACCTAATTCCTGGGAGTGTTCTTCCTAACATTAGGCCATATAGATACCCTTATGCCCAGAAGAGTGAAATTGAATGCATGGTTGAAGAAATGTTAGAGGCTGGAATTGTTAGACCTAGCCAAAGTTCTTACTCTGCACCGGTGGTAATGGTATTCAAGAAAGATGGCTCATGGTGTATGTGTCTAGATTATAGAGAGATCAACAAGATCACTATTAAAGATAAGTTTCCCATTCCTATCATTGATGAATTGTTAGATGAACTACATGGAGAAATCTATTTCACAAAGTTGGATCTTAGTTCAGGGTATCATCAGATTAGAATGAAGGAAGAAGATATCTCAAAAACAACATTCCGAACTCATGAAGGCCATTATGAATTTTTGGTCATACCCTTTGGACTTACAAATGCACCTTCCATATTCTAAGGGTTGATGAATTCCATTTTCAAGCCCTTCCTTCAAAAATTTATGTTAGTATTTTTTGATGATATACTAATCTATAGCAAGTCTTGGGAGGATCATGTGTGACATGTTGAAAAGGTTCTACAACTACTAAAGGAGAAACAACTATATGCCAAACCATCCAAATATTTCTTTGGAATGAAGGAGGTAGAGTATTTGGGTCATATTGTATCTCATGAAGGTGTCAAGGTAGACCCTAACAAGATTAAGGCCATGATGGACTGGACGATTCCAAAAATGTTGAAGAATCTTAGAGGATTTATGCGTTTGACAGGTTACTACCGCAATTTTGTTCGACACTATGGAAGAATAGAAACACCTTTAACAACACTAACTAATAAGGATGCATTTTCATGGACTCCAGAGGCAACTAAAGATTTTGAACAACTTAAAGAGGTGATGTGCAAAGCTCTTGTCTTGACCACTCTAGACTTCACAAAAACCTTTATTTTGGAATGTGATGCCTTGGGAAATGGAATTGGTGTTGTCCTAATGAAAGAAAGAAGGCCCATGGCTTTTGAAAGTCAACCACTCAAGGGAAAGGACTTACACAAACCCATTTATGAGAATGAAATGATGGCAATACTACATGCATTGAAGAAATGGTGTCCTTACCTAATTGGTAGGCACTTCAAGGTCAAAACAGATCATGATAGTCTTAAATACTTCTTAGAACAAAGACTATCTTCAGAAGAACAACAAAAATGGGTAACCAAGATATTGGGTTATGATTTTGAAATCGTCTATAAAAGAGGTAAGAAAAATGTTGTGGAAGATACACTCTCAAGGAAGGATAAAGATGTTGAGGCCTTTCTCTGTGCTATCTCAATCATCCAACCCAATTGGATAATAGAAGCAAGGGATGAATGGAAGAATGACGAAAAAGTGTGGACTCTCATTAAAAGGTTGCAGGAGGATTCCAGTACATCAGATACATTTACATGGAAAAATGATTCACTCTGGTACAAAGATCACTTATATTTATGTAAGAAATCCCAACTCAAACAAAAGATACTATTGGAATTGCACACCTCTCTAGTAGGAGGGCACTCGGGATTTTTAAAAACCTACCATAGGGTCAATAAGGAATTTTTTTGGGATGGCCTTAAAAATGATGTTCAAAGGTTTGTGGCAAAATGTTTGGTTTGCCAACAAAATAAGGTGAAAACAATTAAGACCCCAGGTCTTTTACAACCATTAGCCATCCCAAGTCAGCGTTGATAGACTGACCAAGTACACACACTTTTGTGCACTCTCTCATCCCTTCAAAGCTATTACAATTTCCACCGCATTCATGGAGACAGTTCAAAAGCTACATGGCAGCCCAAAGATTATTGTAAGTGACAAAGCTCCCATCTTCACTGGACATTTTTGGACATAATTATTTTCTTGTTTGGGTACTCAATTGGCTCATAGCTCATCCTATCATCCTCAATCTGATGGGAAAAATGAGATAGTGAACAAATGTCTGGAAGGCTACCTTCATTGCTTCATCTCTGATAAACAAACACAATGGTTCAAATGGTTACCCTTGGCAGAATGGTGGTATAACACTTCCTTTCATACTGCAACAAAAATGACACCATTTATGGCACTCTATGGATACCACCCTCCTTCTATCACTTCTTCTCTAAAATAAAAATCTAAGGTTCAAGCAGTGCAAGATCACATCAAGCATCAACAACAAGTTCTACAAATATTAAAGGACAACATGACCATGGCACAAAATCGTATGAAACACCAAGAAGATCAACATCATAGTGAAATAAGTTTTGAAGTAGGGGATTGGATGTTTTTAAGACTACAACCATACAAATAGATGTCCCTCAAGCAATCCAAGAAGGATAATAAATTATCACCAAAGTACTATGGCCCTTATAAGTTGTTGCAAAAGATTGGTACTATGCCATACAAATTGGAGTTGCCTGCATCTTCACGAGTACACCCAGTTTTCCATGTTTCATGCTTAAATAAGGTTATAGGTGACAAGATCCTAGTTCAAGCTATATTTCCAAAACTTGACAAGGAAGGAAAAATCATATTGGATCCTGAAGCCATCACTGACACAAGAATTCGCCAACTGAGGAATAGATCCATTTCAGAGTATCTCATTAAATGGATGAAACTATCGATTGAAGATTCCACTTGGGAAGATGAGTCTTTTATACAGAGGCATCCAAAGTTATTGAAGCGTTACGAACAACACTTGTCTCAAGGGGAGGGGCATGTTAAGCCCTAAATAGTGGCTCATCACCCCTTAATTAGGGCATATTATATTAGTAATGTTATTTTATTTATGTAGGATTTAGTCCATTAGTTGTAATTATACCTCCTAGTTTCTTGTATATACCAAGGAGACATTTTCATTTTGAATCATCTTGTAATTGTATATTTATGTGGGTATAAGGAGGTTTCCCCCTTGAAGAGGCTTATTATCTGAGTTTCTCTCTTTTTCAAGGCGTTGAGTACTTATTCTGAGGTTTTTCTATGCTATATTGATATTTGGTTCTTAACACTATCCCCCCTTAATGACAACTTCCTAAACTCCTAACATAGATTGAAGTTTGTAAAACTTCGCTTTTGTAAGAGACTTTGTGAAAATGTCTGCAACTTGATATTCTGTAGGGAAAAAGAACACTTCAATAACTTTATCATGAATGAGATCTCTGATGAAGTGCATGTGTAGCTCGATGAGTTTTCTATGTTGATGTTGAACTAGGTCTTTCGTGATCTTGATGGCACTTTGATTGTCGCACCAAAGGCTGGTCGGATGTTGCTGTTGGAATCCAAACTTTGAAAGGATATGTTGAAGCCTCAAGGTTTCCTGATTTGCATTTACCATTTCTTAGTACTCTTCTTTTGCTGAAGAAAGTGCGATAGCATGTTGTTTCTTATAGGCCCAAATGACAGGTCCTGAACCAATACTGAAAACATAACCTGCAATAGAATTCCGATCATCAGGGTCGTCGGCCCAATCTGAATCAGTGAAACCAACAAATAAAGGAGTCCCCCCCGAAATGTAATGTATCTCGAACTGAACTATACCACAGACATAGTGAAGTATCCTTTTATCTGCTTTCCAATGGCTTTCACGTGGTGTTTTCATATACCGGTCAACAAGACCAACAACAAAGGAAAGATTAGGATGGGTATGAGTCAAGTATAAGAGGCTACCAACTAACTGACGGTACAGGGTGGCATCAACTTCGGGAGAAGTACAGGTGGCAGTAATATTGACTCCAGACTGGAAGGGATAAGGGGTTGGCTTACAATCATCCATGTGAAAGTGATGAAGAAGGTCACAAGCATACTTAGACTGGGAAAGAAAAATTCCTTCATTGGTTTGCAAAACTTAGAGGCCAAGGAAAAAGTGCAAAAATCCTAAGTCTGTCATTTCAAATTTCTTCTTAAGGCTGGTTTTCAAATGGTTTAAAAGTTTTGAGTCACTACCAATAAGGATAAGGTCATCAACATAAAAGACAAGGATTATGAGATGGCTTCCTACTTTCTTGTTATAGACATTAGGATCAGAATGGCATCTAAAGAATCTAGTGGCAATAAGAAAGTTATCCATTTTGTGATACCAAGCTCAGGGATATTTATTGAGACCATAAAGAGATTTCTTAAGGCGACAAACAAGTCTAGAGTCATTCTGGTCATAGCCAGGCGATCATTCCATGTATATTTCTTCTTGCAAATATCCATGCAAGAAGGAAGATTTAACATCTATCTGATGGATCTCTCATTTATGTGAGGTGACAAGGGAAATAACAAGGTGGATGGAATTCATTTTGGCTACAGGGGAAAAGGTTTCATTATAGTCAATTCCTTCAACTTGGGAAAATCCTTTGGTAAGTAACCGAGCCTTGTGTCTTTCAACACTTCCATCTGATGCATACTTAGTTATGTAGACTCATTTACATCTAACAAGTTGTATTCCTTTTGGAAGAGGTACAATATCCCAAGTATAGTTTTCCATTAAAGAACGATACTCTTCATTCATTGTTGTATCCCAATCTAGATGACGTGAAGCTTCTGCAAATGTATTTGTATCATGATTTTCTAAAACTTGAGCCAAAATAAAAGGCTCACTGGAACTATGAACGTGTCTGACATTGATCTGAAGGATCCCCGACAATATCACCAACTACTTCTCGTGTTGAACGGACCCATCTAGGAAGTGGTGGAGCTGGTGCTGGTTTAGGTTCAAATGATTCATTTGGAGGAAGGTGAGCAAGAGGAGGTGGATTTTCATCCTCATTGTCATCATCTGAATAAGAAACCAGAATAGAAGAAGGCACAAACGTCGAATATGGCTCACAGACTGAAGAAGGCACAACCGTCGAATTAGTCTCATAGACCAAAGAAGGCACAAACATTGAATTAGGCTCGCAGGCCAGGAAATTTTCATCAAATTTAACATCTCTTATCATAATAATTTCATTACAATGTGTTTGAAGAAGTCTATATAACCTTTGAAATCTTCAGAATAACCAACAAATATACACTTCTCACTTTTAGGTTGCAATGCTTTCCTTTTTCTCATCAGGAACGTGAGCCCATGTTATACTGCCAAATACATGGAAGTGACTTACACCTGGTTTAATTTTAGTCCAAGCTTGTTCCAGTGTTATATTTTTAAGAGCCTTTGTTGGAGTGAAATTTACTATGTAATTTGTACATTTGATGGCTTCCGTCCAATACTTTAGACTTAATCCCTTAGATTGGATCATACGATTAGCCATTTATTTTAATGTGTGATTCTTTCTCTCAGCAACACCATTTTGTTGTGGTGTATATGGAACAATGTGTTGCATTTGGATTCCCTGTGTAGTGAAGTAACATGTAAAATTATTGTTCACATATTTGCCTCCATTATCTATTCTTAACCTTTGAATTTGATGTCCATATTGCTTTTCTACAAGGGCCTTGTAGGCCAAAAACTTCACTCTTAAGTTTTAAGAAGTAAACCCAAGTACATCTGGAAAAGTCATCAATGAAATTTAAGAAACACTTTCACCTAGAAAAAGAAGGAGAAGAAAGTGGACCACACAAATCACTGTAAACAGGCTGCAAAGGACCTGAGGTGTGCCAAGAGGCACATTTGTCAAAATTGTCCCGATGATGTTTGTCGAGAACACGGCTTCCACAAACACCATATCTTCATGAAACAAGAGGAAGACCAATCACCATATGTTGATTACATAGTTGTTGCAATGAGCGATAATTTAGATGACCAAACCGCTCATTCCAAAGTTTTCTCAAGTCATTGCTATGAGCAACAAAAATTGATGAAAAAGATGATGATCCAAAGTTGTCAAACTTGTACAACTCGGTAATATTATCAGCAATTCCAGTTGCAAGAATATGCTTAAGATCTTTTAGATCCTTGATTACAACTTGGTGAGGTGAAAACTCTATTGTTTTACCTTCACCTGAATGAGTGATTTGATATACTGATAGAAGGTTACAAGAAAGACTTGGAAAACATAATACATCATTGAAATGACCATTTTCTACTTGAACTATTCTAGATCCTTCAACACTAAGAGGTCTATCATCACCAAAAAAATATTTTCTTGGTGGTGCATTCATTTAGAGTAGAAAATGTGTCTTTATCCTTATCCATATGATAAGATGCTCCAGAATAAATAAGCCACTCATCAGACGTAGAAGTAGAAGTTGTATTGAAGGAGAAACCAGAAGCTAAAAGTGCATGTTGTTGGCATAGGGGCATACCCACGGTTCAATGCTACAACAACGCACCAAAAAACCCTAACTACCAACCCTTTCAGCAACACCTGTGAAGCAGATGAAGTCTCACCCGAGGTAGAGGCAGGGGTGGTTGCAGGACTCCAATGTTTGCAACCTTAGCTGGGACACTGGTCCATGATTTTGACACTTAACAGAGAACTCAACAGTTAACATTCATCAATATCCATTTCTTAGTTATAGCACAGTTAAACCCTAATTACAGAGTATCACAGTATTCATTCAGATCTAAGGTATTTAAGAACTAAGAATATGTAAATAAGTCATATCCAACATCCATCCATATCATTAAGCACTATCAACAGATCTATCTTTCATTCATCTATATTAAAGCACTAAGCAAGAGAACACATAAACATATCAATACATCGCACAAAGCATAGAAACACAACATGTATGTGGTTCACCCCCACCCTGGGGCTACGTCCACCAACACTTCTCGTCTTTATTATATTTGGTCAATCTTCTTACAGGAACATAGCATCCAAGTCCTACTCTGTAGAAGACAGGATATCTGTGCGCATTCTGCCAAATCCTCCTTCTTCTAGCTAGGGTACAGCACCAAGCCTTCACACAGTCTCTTATAGTTACTTGCACTAGCCTTGAAAGCCTCACATAGTATGCACAAAGCACTTACAAGTCTTGATCACACAGATCAAACACTAGCACTTAGCACTTTCGATCACATAGATCGAACTTTAGCACTTACACCTTGCAACTTACTCCTCATTACATTGCTTAGTCTTATATATATATATATATATATATATATATATATATATATATATATATATATATATATATATATATATATATATATATATATATATATATATATTATAAAATTGGGCCTAAACATCGGTAAACCCATGGGCCGACATTCCTATACTCGTTACATAATCCCAAAACCCAAAAAGGGCCCTAAAAGGGGCCAAGATCCCATGATCTCTGCTCTGCCTTGCACTCTGCCTTCGACAACCTGTCAAAGTCCCAAAATTAGGTCAAACATGACCAAAAATCCTCAAACAAGGGCCAACACATGTCCATGAGAAGAAGAAGAAGAAGAAGTAGAATCAATATTGATGTTTTTCTTCTTCATCGTTGCTTATAACGCTGCCATATTCTTGAAATATTTGGACTCATCATGACCATATTTATCACAAAAGTTGCAATGTTTGTCAGTCTTCTTATTTTTATATTTTTCTCCTTTGTCTCCATTAGGAGCGGAAGCTGTCTGAGTGGGTTTGGGACCCTTATATTGATTGTTGTTGTGGCGAGGATGTTTCTTATTGGGATTCTTGGGTTTATCTTTCTCATGGAAAACTAAGGCTTTGTTGGAGGTACCTGCAGTGCTGATCACTCCAAGTTGTACTATCTTATCTTGCTCTCTAATCAAAGAATCACAAAATTTCTCAAGACTGGGTTTTTGATAAGCTACCCCTAGAGCCTCTTGCATGGCATAAAAGGTGGATACAAACACATAATATGCACTACCTAGCTTAGAAAGAATAAGGTAGATCCAATGATCTTCGTATATATTTATCTTACATTATTCACATAAAGTTTTCAGTGTTTTAAACTTAGATAGATAGTCTTCAATGCAAGAAAAATGACTTGGACTTAAAGTTAGTACTTGATTTTCTAACTGTTGTGCTCAAATAATATTTTGTTTACCAAACACAGATTGAATATTTTCCCGAGCTTCTTTGGGTTTATCAATTGATTGAAGGTGGAACCTTAAATCCGGAGAGATGGACATTACAATTAATCCACGTGCTTTGTCATTCCTATTATCCCATTTGGCTTTCTTATCAACATCAGTGGGTGTTGTTTCCTTTGCCAAGGTAATCCAGTACAAGCCTTTACTTCTTAATAAATCCTCCATATGGGATTTCCGTTGGAAGTAGTTGGTGTTGGTAAGTAAGTGATTACTTGTAGAATCCATATTAAACATGTAGATAATATGGATTTAAAAACTAAAAATGATGATCTGAATGGAAAGATCTCGAAAATTTATGCGGTTTTAAAAAAAACGACACTTAAAACAGACTTCGGATGTGAGAGTTATGCCCTTTTTAAAAAAGGCATAAACTATAACCAAAGGACCACGTGGTGGTGTAAGTTGCTTTATGAAGTGACCGAATTTTATATAGAGAAGAGGGGATCACTTTCACAATGAAGTTAATTCATGAAAAATAAATAACTCTAAATAAAATATTAAAGACACTTTACAATTTTAGCATGAACTTTAAAAAAAAAAGTAACAAAAGAGAGACTTGAACTCAAGACCTCTTAATAAGAAAAATTTTAACCAAATGGTCTAGAAAAACATATTGTAATGTTTAGAAGGAGGATTGTTGTTGTTTTTGTTGTTGAATGCCTTGGAGAGCGTGCTAAAAAAAAAATTCACACAAGAAAAAAAATTTGCTTCTCGATGATAACAAGGGTTAGATTTCGATTAGCTTACCCGAAAGATGCATCTTTTCCTATCTGTTTCTGATTTTATGAGATCGCACAGGGCGCGAGGAAAATAGCATACACATATCTAAAAGAGTAGAAACCATGAAATAAATAATAGAAAACTGAAATAAAACCAAAATACTATGCAAAATATTTTTAAAATGTGTATTCAAGCTTTATACCTCCATATCTGACTGTAATGGTCGTATCTTGGGCAAACGAAAACCTTTTCGAGTGAAATGAAAAGTTTTCTTGAATGAAACGAGTGCTCTGGATGTAATGGAATAGTCCTGTCATCCAAAAAATGTACATAAATGACATAAAATGGATATGAGGAAACTCGTCTTCACGATCTCCATCTACAACAGGAGTGGGTCTTCAAACGGGCTCTGATACCATGTTCGAAAACACATGTATTCCAATAGAGGATGAACACCTTCAGTAACCACTCACATAACCAGATCAAATATCAACACACCGATCTTTTCACGTGGTAAAACCCCTACGGGGAAACATCCACGGCCCCAACCAACGCGACCACTTGGAGCAATTTATTAATGCAAAAGAAAAAGATTACAGAGAGATTTTACAAGAGAGTTGCTCACAATCAATCGTCGAAAAATGACCTTCCATGCTCTTTAAATAAAGATCATGGACCAATCAGGTGCCAAGCCACAGATGGACCCTCAGATCACTCTATGTCAGGAACATATCGTGACCATCAGATTTTGTAACTACAAATGCATACTAATGCATACTAAAGAAACACACTAAAAAGACACTTGTACCTAATGACACATTAGACCAAGTAGATATTAACTAACTCCTAAGTGTCTAAATATCCTAAAAAAACCCTAATTGTAATATGAAAATTAAGAAGTCGGCCCCCAAGCAAATTAAAGTGGTTCTAACCACCCAGAAAGACAAGTCAGCCCTGTCAGTGAAGAGACACCTCCTTTCACTACTTGTCATCTTGTATAAATAAAGGAATCCAACCACTCATTTGTTCACTCACTTAGATCACCCATATAGTGCACAAGTATTGAAGGAAGATGCAGTTACCAGTTGCTGGAAGAAGGAAGAGAGAGAGGTGCATTGCTTGGGAGAGGATATTCTCTAGTGTTTGGTTTATTGTCTTGGCATTGTATTGGCTATCTATATTAAGGAATTTTTGTTGGGTTTTCTTCCCCATGACGGTTTCCCAGGATAAATGATGTGTATATTGTGATTGAGTTTTTCTCAGTGATCCTATCTATGCTATGGTTATCTAGTAAATTGAAAAGTAACCTGATAATAGCTTAAATTTTAACAATAACAACCCACTAAAATTCTTTACCTTCGATAATTTCAGTGGGTACCCCCCCTACAAAAATTTTAGCAAGGGATTTGATCACTACTAACTTTATTTTCTACTGATACATGAGACTACCATTCTTTATGTGCAGCCCCAAACCTAGACCAAAAACACCTATGATAATCAGAGTTCTTGTGATTTTTATCCCTACTTTTGTTAGCCCCTTTTCTAAATGAATGAGCGCCAAGTCCTACCATATCCTAAGGAAAATCTAAACTCATATGACCATGTCCAAGGACTATCAGATCATTCTTCTTCAAAACATTACTCCTTAGAGTGAAGTAACATGCAGATCCAAATTACTCTGCAATGAAATCTTTCCAATAACACTATAAAGAGGTTTTCTATCAGAGTCCTCTTCGTTATAAAGGTTTTACACTTTATCATTATCAACTTTGATGGAGTCTCTCTTATGGGTTTTTTCCCAATGCTTATATGTTATCTACACTATAAATAACTTATCCCATGTATTCATGTCATGCTACCAATGACCCAAATAACTGATCTATGTGGTATAAGTAAGACATTTGAAGTGGGACCCTAGTGTAATCACAAAAAATAAGTGGTAGGAAACAATTCATTGATTAATTTAGTTTTATCCAAGCGCTTCAACCTCTTTGCAAGTATGGATTTTTCATACATGCACTATCTTGGAGGTGAGAATATTCTCTCAATACCTTCCCCATTAGAACAATGACTAACCATGGTACATTCCTCTCTCTGATAGTACTAACAAAATCCCTTCCATAGAAGTGGGATTTACATCATATTTTTCCTCCCCGATGGTGCACTCTGATAAGGCTAATATGAAGTATTAAAGCATTGATCTAAAATATATTTTTCATGCACACTAAGATGACTTATAGACAACATGCGTAGATTATAGCATTTTATCTAGCACTATTCTCAATGCATAAATGAATATTCCTTAGTAATATCCATCGAAGGGAATACATAATATGATGTATTTGAAACATTCTAATGGATCATCTCGATGACTCCATCCGATAGTATTATTGGCAATTTGTTCTAAGATTGATCTTCCAATACACGAATCTAAGAAGATATGTACTTTCAAGAGAATTAATGACAATGTAGTCTTCCACCTAGAAACACGTTTTCTTCCATTTGACATTAATTATTGAGATTTGGGGGTATATTGTGAATACATAAAACCTTTTAACCCTAAATATTGCCTCATTCTTATTCTACAAGTTAGTAAAAAATTGTGTTGTGCATACAATGACTTCAAGCTAATCTCATACTTCTTCGAAATCCCAGAACAACAGGTATGGGAATGATTTAACTTGAATTAGTTATACTATTTTATTAAGATATTAAATTTGTATGGGATTTGTCTATTGTAGAAAGTCAAAACAACACTATAATGCGTTTGTAGACTATGTTATCTCCCAATAAAAATGCCTTTTTATTCCTGTCTTAGGTCATTTTTACAGCTTTTATCTCATGAGTCATTTAATAAAAAATGCCCTTCATAAGTCTAGTCGGCAATATGAGTCATGTCACATAGGGTAAAAATGACTCAATGGTTGTCATAGTCATTATCCTAAGTCATTTTGGGTCAAATTTTAAATCATTTATCTCCTTTTTGATGAGTCGAGGGTCGTATAAGTCAGCTATGGTCCTTATAAAAGCTTTCATATCTCTCTCAAGTCACGATTTGACATTTATATATCATTCCACTTCATGATGGTGAGTTTGTAGTGCATCTGTGTAATTTTGAACTGCAGGTGCTACCAACTTAGCTCCTGTTGTCAGCGCAAGGCATCATTTCACTGTGTGGTGTGCTACAAACTCGGAGGGAAAAGGTCTCGTTTTGAAATTTGAATTTTTCATGAAGAATATATTAAAATGAGGTGTGCCCGAGTTATTGTGACCTTCATCAAAGCGCCAAGGCCCTCTTCCACAGTTGCAGTTGTTCATCAAAAGGTCTCAAGGTTTGCACATATTCTTCTTTATTGATATTTTTTTCTCACCATTACTTGTGCAAAACAATTGAAACAGGTCTTCATCTCTCTCATGGAACCAATGAAGGACCCCATCCCTAGGAAAAGGTTGGGATCCTTGGTCAGAATCAAGCCTACAGATACTTAGGTAATTGAGCAAGACATGAATCATGTGGACTCCTTCAAATGTTTGGGTTGCTGGAGGTTTTGCTAGAAGCTGCAAGAATACCATCTAGAGGTATCAAGGGATTTTGTACAAAATTACAGGGATGGAAAAACAAAAATTGGTCCACTAGAAATCCATGTGAAATCATATATGATTCCTTAAGTGACAAAGATCCCTAGGATAGGGGAACAAGGGTTCAAATCAAATAAAATTGAAAAGGAAGACTGGTGCCAAGACATTCTTAAACCTGAGCATAGAGGAGTTGATCTAGTGAGAGGTGTTCCCAAGAAATGGTTGATAGAAGACTATGACAAGTTGTTGTTCATCATTCATAGGTTTTTCACATGTGAAGGAAGATACAACTGGGTGTTGTAGTATCATTTTAAGCTCCTCCTCCATTTCACTGGTAAGAAAGAGATATACTTATCCTTTTTCCTCTTCAAAAGTTTACAAAGGATGATTTCTTTTGCACAAAGAAAACCTGAGAAGCTTCAAAAGTATATCTTTCATCATGCTCTAATCAAACTTATAGTTCTTGAGCAGTTGAAAAAGGAAGGGAAATATTGGCCTACCTTCTTGCTTGTATCAAACTACCATATTGATTTGCCTCCTTCTCCTCCTAAACACAGAGCCTCTAAGAAGAAAATTGCAACACCTCCTATTGACTCCTCTGTTCCCTCATCTAAGATACCACCTCATGTTGACCCTCCTAATCTCCCATTTGAAGAAACAATTTATTATGTTCCTTCTACTCCTACACTTGAGACAGATCAGTCTTCTATTTCTATTATCCCCCATGCATATGAAAAACATCAATCCTCTCAAAATACCATTTCTTCAAAACCCTCACTTTCCCAAGTCTATAGAAGGAAGAGAAAACAAAGGGCTCAATAAACTGTAATTGAAGAATAGGAAAAACCTCTTATAGAGCTTCCTAAAATGGAAATTGAAGACAATCCCCCAATTATCCAATCTACAGTTGACACACCAGTTGTTAGAAGATCATCTAGAAGGAAGCTTGTTTTATCATAAGAGTTTGTTCCAATAATTGAGATGGTAGAGCCTAGTGATAAGTTGTCAAAATTTAAAGCTTCCCCTCTTGAAAAGGAATCATTGGAAGACGTAGTCTAGTTGAGAGATTCTCCACTAGAGCTAGCTTCAGAGGAAGAGTAAAGACCTAAAGAGGATTGGGATAAATTATTCAAGGAGGTAGACAATTATCTTAGGGATGTCTAGGAAAAGAATCATAAGTTACATCAGAAAAACATCACACTTGAGAGACAATTGACAAACCAAGTAAATGAAATGACAGAGGAATGCAATCAACTGAAGAAAAACATCAGAAGAAAGAGGGTTCAGAAGAAGAAATTGGCCAACATATACAAACAAAATCTCAGTCTAAGGGAAGAGAATAGAAGGCTGACATAGCACTTATACTTGGCCAAAAATATTCTTAGCAAGAAGAATTTGGCTATCTTCTTGAAGGAGATTTCCCCTGCTAGTTCTCCCAAGATTGATGATTAATTCAAGATGTTCTAAAATTTTGTGTGATTGATGATATATTCTGAAGTCATGTTTATGTTATATTAAAGGGGGATATGTATGGAATATGTGTTGATATGAAGTCTGAGTAGTCTCAAATATATCAGTACTCGACATTAATATCATTTGGTCCAGACAAACCTTCATTTACAAATCACTTTTGTCACAAATTTTGAAGTTTTCATGGCTACAGAGGTTGTATAATGAATTACCAGGCATATATCGACTCCTTGCAACACCTATTTCACCTTTCAGAGTAATTTCTCACTCATTGTGTGCTAAAAACATATCCTACAGCCAATTGGTAGGGCAAATCAGGGTTCCACAGTGTTATGCAATGCAAACTCGTCAAAGCTCTGAGTGTGAAAGATTACGTCAAAGTCTGACCTGATTCTTAGTAGTCAAGGATTGGTTTGGTGTTCCAGCTGGTGGAATTCGATGGTATAAGTTTCCTACACTCATCAGGATGCTTTGGTGGAGCTATTGAAGACCAAAAAATAGGATAGAGATTCACTCCATGAAAATAGGATCTAGATCCCGAATATTTGTAATTGATTTGATTAGGATATTTTGTAGGTATTCGGTCCTTTCTTTTTGGATATGATAACTAACATGTAATATTATTTAATCCCATAGAGGCAACAGTGCTAAGGGTTCGAACTGGAATTCTCATATTTACTCTTTTGATCTAAAACTTTTTTAATAAATCAAGGAATGATAATTTTCTGACATTGGATGTTGTTCAGTCCCTCTTCTTGTCTTTCATATCTATAATTGTGAACTTGGAATTCTGTTCATTTCATGTTTATATTATGATTGATGATTGTCTTATTATCTCTACATAAATAAATAAGATTCACACTTCCTTTGTTAGTTATATTTGGCCTATCACATATATGGTTTATAGATGTGGTATTGTTGATATAATCAACTTCTTTCATCCATTGAAATTATAAATTTCTGAGAAATGTACTTTTTGTGGCCTTGTCTTGTCCTGATTTTTCCGGATCTATATTGAATTGAAGATTGAGTGTGTGAGGTATTCACTTTGATCCATTTTCTACATACATTATTGACTTGGTGATTAATTTATCAGTCTCTTTCGAATCACAACCTAGAAAGACTTATGGAGTGATAACAAATTGGCATCGTTGTCGAGGAAAGGAGTGTGAAGAAAGATTCACTGGGAGATGACATTGTCTCAACTTTGATGATAGACCAAGGCTGCACATCATTAGTTTGGTTGTAATATTGTATATGATGACTCCATTAGTGAATTGTGGCTCCTAAGAAGGCACATACAACCACTAACTGATCCAGTATCTGATCCTGAGAGGATCATCAAAGAGGGAAAGGAATTACAGAAGGGAGCTTCCAGTTCAGGTATATCCAGAAATCCCTCTCTGTTTTTTCCAGAAAATCCATTAATAAAACAAACAATATTTGAAGCTATAAGTTTAGAAATTGATAGTGAAAATATAGTTTCAGAAGTTGAAGGATTATCTAATCTAATTGAAGAACATGGTTCACCTATTGTTGTAGAATCCATTTTCTCATATTCTGTAGAGTCTTCTCAATCTGAAATGGAACCCAATTCAGCCTTTATTCATACAAACATGCCTGCGGTTGAACTTGTCTTACATGAACTGTATGTGAATGGAGAAGAAAACATTGCTCAGTTGTTGTCTGAATTTTATAGAGCTTCTTATTTTCCATTTTCCATTGCAAGTCCAAAAATACCTTCTCCTCTTATTACCTCACCCTCATATTCAAAATCATCCTCATCTCAATCCCTTGTAAACCAAACTCCCAGTGCATCTACATCTACTGTTATCATGGAAGAAACACCTCAGAAACTCACTAAGATGGAAAGAATCATAGCTTCTAGATATGCCCCTTTGGTATTTCCCAATCCTCTAAATGCAATGCCTACTGGAGATTATCAAAATTATATGCCAAAATTTTCAGGGGTAGAAGAGGTCACAACTGAAGAACACCTTGAATTGTTTTATAGTTATGCTGATAACTTAAATATAACAGATGAATATGTATGTATGAGAGTCTTTGTGCAAAGTTTAGATGGAGAGGCTAGGAGGTGGATTAGAGAATTAACTCCAGGATCTATAATAGGGATTGAAGTTTTTGATGACATTTTCTTAAAACAATGGGTTGATAAGAAAGAATTTTTGTACTACATTACAGAGTTTGGAAACATGAGAAGGGAGAGTGGTCAATCAATGTCAAACTTCACTAAGAAATTTAATAGAATGTACAATAAGATCCCAGCTGAAATCAAGCCTATTGCTACCTTTGCAAAGATCACATATTCTAATGATTTTGATGCCGAATTTTGTTTTCTATTGAGAGAAAGGAGGTTTGTTACATTAGCTGACATGCAGGATGCAACACTTGAAGTGGAATCTAATATCCTTGCTACAGAAAAGTTGAAAGACAGAGGAGAGAGGAGAAAACAAAAAGGAGAAGCCTCCTCATCAAGTGTTGATCCTAATATTGAGAAGATGGCAAAAATGATTGAGTCTTTGACTTCAGAATTGTCCAAGATGAAGCTTGAGAACAAGCATCCCACAAGAGGTAGAGATCCTAACACTTTCATTCCTTGAAATCCAAATCCATATAGGAGGAATAATGAGCAACATCAGATTTTACAGAGAAATATAAATGCAAATGAAGGTCATAATATCAAAACCCCTTTTCAGAACATAGTAATGGAGGAGGAGGAGCCTAAAGAAGATGATGAGATTCATTGTTTGGGAGACAAAGGGGATGCTTCTTTCTTGGCATAGGCTGCCTATGAAGAAGCTTTTCTTAGTCAACCAGCTAGTCAAGATCCAAATGAAGATTCTATTTGTATAAATGATGAGAAAAATAGATATAATCTAAGATCTAAGAAGAATAATAGTAATCAATATGAACAAGCTCCTACAAAGAAATTTCTTTCCCTTGCAAAACAACAACCAAACAAAGATCAAGCTCCAACCAAGAATCAAGCACTTATTAAAGCTCCTGTGTAAGAGGTAAAGAACCCTGACAAAGTCCCTTTCTCTTTTAGTTTTGAATCAGAAATTCAGAAGCTTAAAATCCCCATACCACTCATGGAATTAATGAAGAATGATGCCTTCAAACAAGCCATCCTCAAATCCATTCAACCTAAATCCATGCCAATTGTTGTTGATGTTGTGAATCTCCAAGATGACAAGCCTACCATTGTCCTTAGTCCAATTGTTGAGGACCGTGCGGAAACCTCTCCATCATTTTATGTTTCCTTGAACACCCATGACAAAATTCTACATAACTGCCTTCTAGATATAGGAGCCTCTCATAACCTCATGCCAAAATCAGTTATGGATGAGTTGGGTTTAGATATTACCAAGTCTTATCATGATCTATTTTCATTTGACTCCATGAGAGTTAAGTGCCTTGGTTTGATAAAAGATTTATCCATTTCTTTATCTCAATTACCCATGAGAAGAATGGTGATGGAAATTGAGGTAGTTGATGTGCCACCCAAATTTGGTATGCTTTTGTCTAGAGCATGGATAAAGAGGCTAAGGGGTACCTTACAAAATGACCTTTCTTATGTAATTTTCCCATTTTTTGGAGGAGAACAAAGGAGATTGTATAGGGAAGCTCAATTAGCTTATATAATGAGTGACGAGAAGGACCTTAATAATCATCCCATATATTCAGTTGATACAGATTTGGGGTCTTGTATACTTCAGATTGATGATTCTTTATCATCACCATTGCAACTTACGAAGCCTATTTGCAAATCTCCAGAAGAAGAAAAGACTCCTATATGGAGCATGTTTTTTTATGGTGCTTGTTCAAAAGAGTCTATAGGAGCAAGAGTTGTCTTTATTTCACCTACAAAAGAAACCATTCACTTGTCCTTCAAATTGGATTTCAAGCTCACAAACAATATAGTAGAGTATGAGGCCTTGGTGTCGGGTTTGAACGCTGCTAAGGACATGAATATTCAGGGGCTGAAAGTATTTGGAGATGATGATTTGATAATCCAACAAATCAAAAACACTTTTCAAGCTAAGCATGTCAGGCTTAAGGCATACATAGATGAGGTATGGAATCTCATCGATTCTTTTCTAGCATTTAACATTTCACACATTCCTAGAGCTATGAATCAACTTGTTGATTCATTAGTTGTTTCATCTAGTACTTTCAATCCACCTATGTCAGCAACGCTAAATTATGAAATCCAAGTGAAATATAGACCTTCTTTGCCAGACAATGTAAAATTTTGGAAGGTGTTTGATGATGATGAAGAGTTGTTCAGATTCTTAGAAGTCATAGATGAGTTTTCAGCCCTCCATATAGATCATGAAAATGGAAATATTGAAAAGGTAAAAAATCCTAAGGTAAAAAACAAAATTGGGCGCCATGATGTTATCAACTTCCCAATAATCAAATAGCTAGAGGATTAGTACCTCTTGAGAATATTTTTGACCATAATGATGTGCCCTTGAAACCTGATAAGAAGGAGGAAGACCCTGTTGTTTTTCAGTACAATTTAGGGGAGGAAAAATGCCCTAAAACTATAAATTTGTCGACACAATTGACTGCAGAACAAAGAGATGAATATGGTAAAAACATTTTTACATGGGAGTACAGTGATCTAAAGAGCTATGAAACTCAATTAATTGAGCATAAAATTTCCCTCAAGAAAGAAGCCACTCTATTCAAACAAAAACTGAGATCTATCATCCCTCTTCTTTTGCCTATAATGGAGAAAGAAATTAAAAAATTATTGAATTCTCAAATTATCACTCCACTTAGATATTCCTAGTGGGTTTCTAATATAGTTCTTGTTAGGAAGAAGAATGAGGATATTAGGTTGTGTGTTGACTTTAGGAACTTGAACAAGTTCTCTAAGAAAGACAACTACCCTTTGCCTAAGATGGAGCATATCTTACAAAGAGTATATGGAGCTAGTGTCATGTCCTTTATTGATGGGTTTTCAGGCTATAACCAGATATCAGTGCACCCAGATGACAGATAAAAGACCACCTTCACAACTCCTTGGGGTACTTTTATGTATGCCAAGATGCCCTTTGGGCTAATGAATTTCGGGGCCACATTTCAAAGGGCCATGGACGTTGCCTTCATAGTCGAAAAGGATAAGTTTGTTCTGATATATTTGGATTATCTAACAGTGTTTTATCACAGCCATAAAGAGCATTTGAAACATTTGAGGAAGACATTCTTGAAGTGCAGGAGGTATGGGCTTTCATTAAATCCAAAGAAATCTCAATTTGCATTAAAATAAGGTAAGTTTCTGGGACATATAATGACTGTTGAAGGAGTAAATATTGACCCTGCAAGAGTAGAATATTTTCAGAAGATATCAATTCCAATATCTAAGAAGGACATCCCATCATTTCTTGGTAAGATTAAATTCATTAGGAGATTTATTCCTAATTTTGCAGAATTGGTTAAACATATCACTGGCATGCTAAGGAAAGATTCAGAAGTTAAATGGCATGATGCAACAAGGAAATCTTTTGAAGATATAAAGAAGGCCCTTATGTCAGATCCTACTTTGATCAACCCTGACTATTGTAAATATTTTTACATTTTTTCATTTGCATCTAATGATACCATTGCAACAATGTTAATTCAGAAAAATGATCAAGGACATGAACATACAATGGATTTCTTCAGCACGACATTAAGAGATGTTGAGGTAAAATATGACCCTATTGAAAAACAATCCTATGCTTTGATCAAATCACTTAAGGATTTTAGGATCTATAGTTTTCATGCCAAAGTAATAGCTTATGTACCATCTAGTTCAGTCAGAGATGTTCTTATTCAACCAGATATAGATGGTAAAAGAGCCAAGTGAATTTCCAAACTCATTGAGTTTGATGTTGACATTAATCCAACTAAATTGATCAAGGGTCAGGGTTTGGAAAAGCTTCTTTCTAAGGAGAATTGTGAGGTATTGGGCATAAATTTTATCAACATAAATGAAGAGGAAGCACAACCAGAAATTTATGTTCAAAGGTACAGTCATGATCAACTAGTTTAGGACAATTTATGCTCTTGTAAATGGTACAGTAGTATAATACATTTTTTATAGACCCTTGCAGGCCCTATAGAGATGAATCCAACATAGGTGAGAGAATTAAAATTCAAGGAAGTTAATTTTTGTATTAATGAAAATATGTTATATTGGAAAGAATCCTCTGGGATGTTGTTGAGATGTATTGACAATGAAGAATCAGTTCAAGTTATGCATCCATTTCATAGCATCATTTGTGGTGGCCATCATTATTGGAAGACTACAACACATATGATTTTTAGGGTTGGTTACTATTGGCCATGTTTGTTTTCTGATGTTTGATCTTATGTTAAGACTTGTGACAAGTGTCAAAGGTTCACTGGAAAAAAACAGCTGAAATCCCTTCCATTAAAACCCATTGTAGTCATTGGACCTTTCCAACAATGGGGGTTAGATTTTATTGGAGAGATACATCCATCATCAAGTGACCAGCATAGGTGGATCCTAGTGGCAACTGACTACTTTACAAAATGGATTGAAGCTATTCCCACCATGAATGCCACTCATTTTATTATCATAAATTTCTTGAATGATCATATTTTTGCTAGATTTGGTTGCCCAAAAATACTTGTTACTGACAATGCAACTAATTTTAAAGTTGATGTTTTGGTGAAGTTATGTGAAGGCATGGGTATTCATCTTGTTCACTCAACAACTTACTATTCTCAAGGCAATGGCCTTGCTGAATCATCAAATAAGAGCCTAGTGAGGATCATCAGAAAATTGCTTGAAGAAAATCAAAGGAGTTGGGATTCTAAATTAAAATTTTCACTTTGGGCTGATAGAGTGACAAATAACAAGTCTATTGGCACTTCTCCTTTCAAACTGGTGTATGGAACAAAAGCCATTTTTCCTATCCAACTAGCATTACCTGTTGCAAAAAAATTTCAAAAAGAAGAAGGGGAACCAAGTGATTTGGTTAGAAGGATTTTTCATCTAGTTGAACTTCAACGGGTGAGGGAGCAGTTACTTGAGAAGACAGAGCTACATCAGAAGAATATGAAGGAAAGTTTTGATAAAATGTCTAAGGAAGATGTTTTCCAAACATGGGATCTTGTCTTAAAGTGGGATTCTTACAGACAAGATAAAGGCAAGCATGGGAAGTTTGATACATTGTGGACTGGACCTTTCATCATCACTCAAGTGCTGTAGAACAACACTCTTCTTTTACAGAATATAGAAGGTAATGAAGTATTTGGTGGCCCAGTTAATGGGTATTTTCTCAAAATCTATTTCTACTAAGGCTTTCTAAAGCCTTCTCCATTGTAAATATCTTTTCTTTTTCAGTTTAGTATCTTAATAACTCCATGCCCAATGGAACAACAATTTCACTTTTTGTAAGTTTTGTAGGTGATAGGAAAGGCAACTGGTCTTACAAGTTCTTAGAAAATCACAGGGAGGCTTCCATCCCCAATTAGAGCCAGATGTTATCTCCCAATAAAAATCCCTTTTTATTCATGTCTTAGGTAATTTTTATAGTTTTTATATAATGAGTCATTTAATAAAAGATGCCCTTCATAAGTCCAGTCAACAATATGAGTCATGTCCCATAGGTTAAAAATGACTCATTGGTTGTCATAGTCATTATTCTAAGTCATTTTGGGTCAAATTTTAAATCATTTATCTCCTTTTTGATGAGTCGAGGATCATATAAGTCGGTTTTGGTCCTTGTAAAAGCTATCATATCTCTCTCAAGTAAGGATTTGACCTTTATATATCATTCCACTTCATGATGGGGAGTTTGTAGTGCATCTGTGTAATTTTTTACTGGAGGGGCTACCAACTCAGCTCCTGTTGTCAGCGCAAGGCATCATTTCACTGTGTGGCGCGCTACAAACTCAGAGGGAAAAGGTCCCATTTTGAAATTTGAATTTTTCATGAAGAAACTATTAAAAGGAGGTGTGCCCAAGTTATTGTGACCTTCATCAAAGTGCTAGTGCCCTCTTACACAGTTGTAGTTGTTCATCATGTTGTCGCAAGAGTTGACTCTAGGCTGTAATAGAGCCAAGCCTTAGCACATTTTAAAAAGAAAAAGTTATTTATTGTTCAGAACTTGACTTGGGTTGCAGCAAGCCAAACCCTGAAAAATTGATTTTGAGTGCACTTCTGACCTAATACACTCAAAGACAGTTCTATAAACAGCCAAGGGCTCTTTACTCAGGAATATTCAATGATTACAGTGAGAAGGCCAGATTTCTTATTAGAAAAGATGTTTAATCAGGTTGGGGGTTGATCCAAGAAAACAGTCCATTGGGCATGGAGTCAAGTAAAAACCACAGAATGGAGATCATAACAAGGATCACATTACTTGCAGAAAATGAGGCAAAGTAAGTCTTTCTTTCAACTATAAATAATCATGATTTAATAGCAAAAAAAGAAAGGAAAGGGCCATCACAGTGAAAGCATCTATCAGGGATGAATTTCCACTATGACTTTGGAAGAAAAACTGATCTATCTGGAGTGAATTCTGACCAGTCACCATTGAAAACAAAACTCTTATTAACTGAGTGAAATGAGCATATAAAATGAATTCCAGACAGATTTTAACTCAGACGATAAAAGAACAGATAGATTGAATGACAAAAAGGAGAACATAGTGAAAGAAATGACCATAATGAATCTCATGATATTAAGAAACGTGTCACTGTGTATAATTCCATTCCTGGTTCTCCAAATAACTCTATGTTCCAAAAGGAGCTCTCTGCCCTAGAGCTTTCTCCCGGCTTCCCCCCTTTACAATGAATGCATCTCTCTATAAATTCCCTCTCTCAAGGAGGTTGAAACGGCCTCATATCATAACTGATAGTTAACTAATTTCAACTGTCTTTAACTAATTATAACAGTAATCTAAATTAAATTAAAAGTACAACTCAAATCCTGATTTCTAGCAAAATGTTTATAGCCGTTAGTGCATTAGATCCTCCTCCATATAGATGAGTTGTAGTGGTGGCTATCTGGCTGTTGGAATAAAACTAATACCTCCGGCATACCTATCCTCAACCACTGCTCCAAAATGATATTTGCCGATGGATCTGCTAGGCTAATAACAACCTAGGATTCTTTGTTCGCTGCATCTTCCGCTTGTTTAACAAGTATTGTTCCTTTATCAGTAACATACTGTTTGAAAAATGGGGTATCGGTTCCAGACCTATACATCCTTGAAAGACCATTCATCTTCTCATCCTGTAGCAAGGAATGGCACCCTGAATGTTCCTTCTCCAAAAGTTGATTTTCATATTGGGAATGGAGTACCAGTAACTTTTGATCACTGACCGTATGTAAATAATGGCTAATTCTTAGCTTCAAACATTATTCAGTTCTTAGCATATAATCTGGACATGAATCTTCCAGAATCCACGAAGCAGCTTTTTCGAGAGTAGTATGCAGCAGTGTCTTCCAACACGGTTGATTCAAAGTCGCTATCATAGCAGTCCATGCTACCCATCCCAATCTCAACAGAAATGCCCGAAACATTTTTCAGTGGAGCACGATCTAATTGTTCTCCCTCACGTTCGAGATCTATCACTGCATTTCTCACGGTAGTCTTCAGTTCCATTATCTTGTGACTATCGATTCACAAGTTCGTTCAACATAAACCTGTCACGTTTTTTTTTGCCATAATACAGGCAACACCACCGACTCCATATATTCTATAAAAGCATATTTGTATCTGTCATAGAGTTGTTGTGAGTAGTCATATGGGTGTTCCTGTGTGCACATATTATAGACAGTTGTATAAAGTAAAGCACAATAATCTGCATCGAATGGTTTATTGAGTATTCCTTTCAGTATTAACTTGGCCATAGCCCAGTGCGTATTATTTGATCCTTACTCCAATTCTATAACTATCACCCATCTTTATCATTTCAATTCAATACCAGAAGATTCATCTATGCGAAGATGTGTGTGCCCCTTGCGCGCTGGTCTCTTAGGGGCGATAAATAGTTTTGTGTAATGCCCGTCTCTTGACGTAGAACATCATCAGCAAGGAGGAAAGCCTCTTAGAGAGGTGCCTGCTTCTTCAACAACATCTGGTAAGCTATCATTTACAATGACAATAAGAGTATCCACGCCTTTCTGTAGTCTCTCCATAGTCTTCAAGTCATGTACGGCTCACCTATGACCTTCAAAACAGAAAGGATAGGTAATTACACCAATGATCAGATAATCCGCTATTAATTTTGCCCAACTGCATAAGATAAATCGGAGGCAACTGGGCAGTGCAAGAATTTCCTGCGTCGTGCAGCAATGGCCATTGATCCGTCGGGCAAAAATAACCTTGCGAATCGGAAGATCCCCAATAAATACACTCTGGATGGTGGGGTTCCTCGTTGGTGAAATAATGGAACCTTGAATCGGCTTTCGAACTTTCGGAGAAAAAGATGTAGTATGAAAAACGATAAATAAAACCCCGAAATCCCGTGATTGGTGCGCGGCGTGTGTTGTCCACGTATGTGCAATTTGCAAGATCTGGACATCTGTCTTGAATCGAGTATTCATCACAAAATGGAAGCCAAATCTTTGCAAAACGTGAAGCTTCCAGGAGAGCATAAAATGTAAGTGGGGATCCTCCATCATCAGAAACATAACATGACAATTTTCCCACTGGATAATCTAGAGCCAGAGCGGACAATACTGTGTTTATAACAATCAGTCGAGGTTCTTTGGTAGGATCAGCGGTGCATATAAATATATCCACAGGCGGTAAAGCGCTCCCAAACCTCTGAGAAAGTCTTTTTGGGAAAACTTTCCGCTCAACTGGCCACCACCTGTAGGCCTGCTCTAAAATCCAATAGTAAATGAAGCCTAGTTCTGCAACAAATATCGCAATCCAGGGCCAAGAATCCTCACTTGGATACACATCAAGCGATAATATATGAGGCCAATTATTGCAGAAAAGCGGGTGCACGCATAAACTCTATATAGGGAGGATTTCTTTTCGAGTGTAGTATACATAGGAAAGTCGTTAGGCTTCATCGACAGCTTGCTTCAATTATCGAAGACAGAGTAAGATCACATATGTTGTTGGCTCCTTTCTTTTCTATTTACAGGGCATTGTTATAAATCTCCAAGCTATAATTGTCTTTTACATAGAAACGAAAGATTTGCGTGCTGTCAAGACATGTCAACATTATGTGTGGCTAGAATTTTGAACCTCATCCTCATCGTCTCCAGGTTCACTCGTAGCAAAGGTGTATATGAAGATGATCCTGAAAATAGCGTTTTCAGTCGATACTCCTACAGATAGTCTGGATGAAAGTGCCAAAGTAATATTGGAAAATTTCAAAATCTGTTACAACACATCAAAAGGTCTCAAGGTTTGCACATATTCTTATTTATTGAGATCTTTTTTTCACCATTACTTGTGTAGAACAATTGAAACAGGTCTTCATCTCTCTCATGGCACCAAGGAAGGACCCCATCCCTAGGAAAAGGTCGGGATCCCTGGTCAGATATGAGCCTACATATACTTCACTATTTGAGCAAGAAATTAATCATGTGGACTCCTTCAAACGCTTGGGTTGTTGGAAGTTTTGCCAAAAGATGGAAGGATACCATCTGGAGGTATCAAGGGATTTTGTACAAAATTACAGGGATGAAAAAACAAAAGTTGGTCCACTAGAAATCCATGTGACAATAGCTATAATTGTTGAAGTGACAAAGATCCCTAGGATAGGGGAACAACGGTTCAAAGCAAAGAAAATTGAAGAGGAAGACTGATGCCAAGACATGCTTAGACCTGAGCATAGAGGAGTTGATATAGTGAGAGGTGTTCCCAGGAAATGGATGATAGAAGAATATGAAAAGATGTTTTTCATCATTCATAGGTTTTTCACATGTGAAGGAAGATACAACTGGGTGTTGCAGTATCATTTTAAGCTCCTCCTCCATTTCACTGGTAAGAAAGAGATAGACTTATCCTTTTTCTTCTTCAAAAGTTTACAAAGGGTGATTTCTTTTGCACAAATAAAAATTGAGAAGCTTCAAAAGTCTATATTTCATCATGCTCTAATCAAACTTATAGTTATTGAGCAATTAAAAAAGGAAGGGAAAGATTGGCCTACCTTCTTGTTTGTATCAAACTACCATATTGATTTTCCTCCTTCTCCTCCTAAACACAGAGCCTCTAAGAAGAAAATTGCAACATCTCCTATTGACTCATCTATTCCCTCATCTGAGATACCACCTCCTGTTGACCCTCCTACTCTTCCATTTGAAGCAACAACAATTTATGTCCCTTCTACTCCTACACCTGAGACAGATCAACCTTCTGGTTCTACTATCCCACATGCATCTGAAAAACATCAATCCTCTCAAAAGCCCATTTATTCAAAACCCTCACTTGCCCAAGTATATAGAAGGAAAAGAAAAGAAATGGCTCAAGAAACTGTAATTGAAGAATAGGCAGAACCTCTTGTAGAGCTTCCTCAAATGGAAATTGAAGACAATCCCCCAATTATCCAATCTACAGTTGACACACCAGTTCTTATAACATCATCTAGAAGGAAGCTTGTTTTATCAGAAGAGTTTGTTCCAAGAAGTGAGATGGTAGAGCCTAGTAATAAGTTGTCAAAATTTAAAGCTTCCCCTCTTGAAAAGGAAGCATTGGAAGCCATATTCCAGTTGAGAGACTCTCCACCAGAGCTAGCTTCAGAGGTAGAGAAGATACCTAAAGAGGATTGGGATAAATTGTTCAAGGAGGCAGACAATCAGCTTAGGGAGTTCTAGGAAAAGAATCAGAAGTTACATCAAGAAAGCATCACACTTGGGAGATAATTGACAAGCCAAGTAAATGAACTGGTAGAGGAATGCAATCAACTGAAGAAAAAAATCAGAAGAAAGAGGGTTCAAAAGAAGCAATTGTCCAAGATATACAAACAAAATCTCAGTCTCAGGGAAGAGAATAGAAGGCTGATAGAGAACTTATACTTGGAAAAAAATATGCTTAGGAAGAAGAATTTGGCTATCTTATTGAAGGAGATTTCCCCTGCTAGTTCTCCCAAGCTTGATGATTAATTCAAGATGTTCTAAAATTTTGTGTGATTGATGATAGATTCTGAATTAATGTTTATGTTATCTTAAAGGGAGATATGTATGGTATATGTGTTGAGATGAAGTCTGATTAATCTCAAATATATCAATACTCGACATTAATATGCTTTTATCTAGACAAACCTTCATTTACAATCACTTTTGTCACAAATTTTGAAGTTTTCAGGGCTACAGAGGTTGTATAATGAATTACCATGCATATATTGACTCCTTGCAACACCTCGTTCACTTTTCAAATCGATTTCTCACTCACTGTGTGCTAAAAAAGTCTCCTACATCTAGTTGGTAGTGCGAAGCAGGGTTCCATGGTGTTATGTGCTACAAACTCATCAAAGCTCTGAGTGTGAAAGATTCGGTCAAAGTCCAACTTGATTCTCAACAATCAAGGATTGGTTCAGTGTTCTAGCCGGTGGAATTCGATGGTATAAGTCTCCTACACTCATTAGGATTCTTTGGTGGAGCTATTGAAGACCAAAAAGTAGGATAGATATTGAATCCATGAAAATAGGATCTAGATCCTGAATATTTGTAATTGATTTAATTAGGATATTTTGTAGGTATTTGATCCTCTCTTTTTGGATATGATAACTAGCATGTAATATTATTTAATCCCATAGAGGCAACAATGCTAAGGGTTCAAACTGGAATTTTCATATGTACTCTTTTGATCTAAACCTTTTTAAATATATCAAGGAAGGATAAGTTTCTTCCATTGGATGTTGTTCAATCCCTCTTGTTGTCTTTCATATATGTAATTGTGAACTTGGAATTCTGTTCATTTCATGTTTATATTATGATTGATGATTTTCTTATTATCTCTGCATAAATAAACAAGATCTAGACTTCCTTTGCTAGTTATATTTGGCCTGTCACATGTATGGTTTATAGATGTGGTATTGTTGATATAATCATCTTCTTTCATCCATTGCAATTATAAATTTCTAAGAAATATCCTTTTGGTGGCCTCGTCTTGTCCTGATTTATCCAAATCTATATTGAATTGAAGATTGAGTGTGTGAGGTATTCACTTTGATCCATTTTCTACATACGTTATTGAGTTATTGATTAAGTTACCAGGCTCTTTCAAATCACAACCTAGAAAGACTCCTAGAGTGATAGCATACTAGAAGAGGGAAAAACCCTATGATGAATGCAACTGCACCTTTCATGGGTTTAGATGAAATTTTGTCTATAGACACCAACTTATTCAATGGGATGGAGCATTGTCTAAAGTATGATGAAATTTAAAGGATTTTCAATACTGCATATTTCCTTCCCGAGGATGAAAACTTGGAAGTCTATGATAATATCAGGAAATGTTGCATTCACCTCATAGTTGCTCGTCCGATGTTGTTCCCTTATGATGACACAAAAATATGGTTTATGATGCACCTTGAAAAATACAAAAATACCATAATAAGAAAAAGACTCAAATAACATTTCTAATGCTGGAGTACATAAGACTCTGATATCACCTCCCAGGACCTCTAGTTTCCGTGAATGAGCAATTTTTAAGAAGTTAGGGAAATAAAACAAGGACTATGAAGAGGTTATGGAGGACCAGTGGTGTCATGAAGACAAAAAAGTCAAGAAAGGAGAGTGGACGATCCTTTCTCAGGAATTCAAGAAACCCTATAGAATGTTGAATACTATGTTATGTTGATTGTACAGTGAGGAGAAAATTTCTCACTTTCAGATGGAATGGCTTCTAATAGCACACAGAATGGTTAAGACCAAGGAGATATTCAACTAGGAATATATAATGGTATTTAATATCTTCCAGAAAATAAAAGAAGCCCTAGATATGAAAAATCTTATCTTCTTCATGTCTACATACCTTATTGATACAATATGCTCTACTATACATTTTCCTACTTTTGGGTGGAATTGGGAGCCTAGTCAGCCAGCTATGCATGTCTATTGTTCATAGTTATGGGATGTAAATTATAATAAATACAAATATAACATCTTTGATTATTTTCTTTCTCCCCTACACACCATAAGTTTTGGTTATCCACCATATAGAATATCACATGAGGCCCTAGAAACCTTTAAGAATATTGAATATTGGTAGATGGGAAAGTATTTTACATATTTTAGGGTCTATGGAAACTTTGAGGCCCCACATATCCTACCCAAATATGTTCTCGATAGGTTTCTAACCCCAAATATTTCTTACCAAATAATGGAAACCATCATAACCATGTTCCTCTCAGGTAGAAGTAAGAAAATGTGGCCCACATTCCCTCTAAACATAGGGAGATATGACCTATCCAATGGTCCTCATGCTAGGAAGGAATCAGAAGCCATGCAGAATAAAATCCTATGTAAAGGAAAAACTAGAGGGAATTACCCAAAATATATAGCACAGAATCATGCCAAATATGTTGGCCTTACTCACCCTGTAATCCATGAAGTGAAATATGTAGAGGCTATGTTCAAAGGGGTTTTATTATTTGAAGAAGTACTACACAAGTTTCCAAATGAATCGGCCAAAGAAAAAATCCTAATGGAAGAAGAAGAAAACATCTAGATAACTCAGGAACAATTCCTATTTCTTCTATAGAAGGACCAAGAAAAACTATAAGAAAAAGAACAAGAAGAAAAAATAAAGGCATGGGAAAGACGCCAGAAAGACATGAAAGAAGAAGAGGATTACCAAAGAAAATAGGAAGAGATAGAAAGGGAAAATAAAAAGGGCCAAGGGGAAGTCAAAGGAAAGAAGAAAGATGAAGACAAAAAGAAACCCAAATTGGATGAGAAAAAGAAGAGAGATGAAGCATTGAAGAAAAATGTAGAAGAGAGGAATAAGAAGAATGAAATAAAGGAAAAAGAAATAGTTGATGTAGAGAAAAAGAAGAAAGAAAAAAGAAGAAGAAGAGAAACAAAGGTTGGCTGCAAAATCATAGCAAAGGAAAAAGAAAGAAGAGGAAGAACAACAAAAGCCTTCTAAGATTGAGGAAAAGAGAAAGGCTGATGAAGAAGTAGATAAGGAAAGGAAAATGACTCTAGATGAGTTCAAGAACAACCCAATAACCCTAGATGTGGGTATAATTGACATACATCCTCGACAATGTACCCCTCTAATGGTTATACTGGGAAATTTTCCCTTTTCCTCACAAGTAGTAGAATTAGACCAAGCCATAGTAGTAGTGGAAGAATACTACTATAGAAACAATACCAAGGGAATAGAAAAAATGTATAAAAAAAGTAAGAGGGGAGAGATAGATATCAATGTTATAGAAAAAATCTCCACACTCCATGCATCTTTCTTTGATGGCCTTACATTTCCCTCTGCAGACTCAAGTTCCCCCATTTTGCTCACTCCAGAGAAAAAAATTCAAATTTTTACACATATACCTGGGGAAAAGTTAGATAACTTGTGTATACGCAGGTTGATCCATTGCAACCCACGTACATAAGGTTTTTTGCTAAAAAATTAAAAATATGTCAGGTTTCCACACCATGTCACAATATCCATGATCCTTGACCTTCCATTTACTAGAAACTCTCTAACTCAACCCTTCAATTCCATTTGGAGGCTATAAATTGAGCCATATACAAGCCTTGAACACACACGTCATTGAGAGAAAAGACAATCTGGAGAAATTTCACTTCATATTGAGTCTTCATCCGTTTGTCCTTGAAATTATGAACTTATTGTGTTAATCCCCCAAGCTCTTCCTATCTTGAGAAGGAAAAAATCAATTACCCCTACTACTTGTGAGCTTGCCTTTGTGGATGATTGAAGTGGTGAAGGCCTAGCTGGAGGGACTTAGTTTCTCGGTTCCGATATGTGTTGTTATAGAAATTTTTCACCTATGTACTTTTGTTGATTGCAATAATAGAAATACTCTTTTCTCTTCCAATCACAAATATTTGTATCACTTTCCATTGACATATTTGTTATACATGTTAATGGATTATTCTAGTTTATCTCCTAACATTCTATATAATTTCTATATGCTTGTATATCTTGATTGTTGAGTACAAGTTGTAGGCATCAAACTTTTGGTTGTGAGCTCAACCGTGGTCTTGTTCAGACGTCTGATCGAGGTAGGATCTTAGCCTTCTCTTGTTAGCATTTCTATTTATCTAGCATACTTGAGTTTAGAGTTGATTTTTGGGTATTGTTCCATCTTTTGTGGTTTACCCCTTGCCATAGAGATTTTCCTCGTAAAATTGAACCATGGATATTCCAAAATATCCATTTAATGGAAGGTAGGACCAGACCTCAAAGACAATTCCATATTTATTGCCTCTTCTCTTAATGAATTTACGAGGGAAAATGAAATGTATGTGTATGAGTTGGCTACTGGATTAGATACCTCGCAAGCTAAAATAGTTCAATTGGAGGAAGAGATAAAGACACATAAAGAAATTATCATTAAATGATTTAAAGAGATGGTTAGTACAATATAAAAACACCACAAAGAGGAATTGGAAAAGGAATTTCAAATCCAAACTGATAAACTAAATGCAGAATTATATAAGAAAATATACATAGTCGAAAGTCTACATAATGGAGAACTGGATTCCCTCAAGTTGGCATATTCTAAAGAGATGGAGAAATTTATCTAGGATTTTGAATGCTCCCATTTTACATTCTCCTTACTGGCCAGTCATAGCTTCCAAATTACCCTCAGAAATTCCTAAGTTTGATGGTTGATCTAGAGAAGACCCAAACAATCACGTCATGACCTTTCATCTTTGGCGTTCATCCAAATCCTTGATGGATGACTCCATTTTATTATGTCTTTTCCAATGTACTCTTATGGTTTCAACATCCAAATGGTATATCAAATTTCCCCGAGGATTCTTCAATGACTTTAACACCTTAGCTATGGATTTTTTAACACATTACCAGTTAACGATACGATATGAGACATGAAGTGAAATTTTGAGTTAATTTAAACAATCCTCCTCCACACACGTTTCAAATCATATTCATGAGTGGAGGTAGAGACGACGATTAATCAAAGTTCCCCTTCCTGACCAATTATTAGTTGAATGGTTTACCAAATCACTCATCGGTCCTATAGCCCATGATGTTTCCATGGGAGGTGTCGTCACTGAAGAACAGGAGATTAGTCGTGCTCAATAATTGGATCTCATTTATTCACAAACGGGCACATTATATGACTTGATCCCTGATTCCTCTCGCCCGTTTACAAATCCAACCCCAACACATCTAGTATCTTCTCATGATGCTAATGGTGTGATTCGAACTTTTCATGCTGAGACTCAGTCTAAACAAGCTAGTCATTCCAATCCCAAATCTACCACTGCTAATGTACAAAATGTTACTCCTCGACTCCTTCATCCGGTAAATCACTGAGGTCAATATGGTTCAAGCTAAACCTACCAGTAAAAAAATAAATAGATGGGTTAGAATAAAGAGGATTAAAATAACAATCAACGATCCGATAAAGACAAGACTCAGCCTATTGATGATAAATAAAATTGAAAACCTTGTTATCCTTGTCTTATATGTGGTGAGGATAATTATACGAAAGATTTTCCAAGACATGTTGAGGTTACTAAGTTCCTACAAGGGACCAAGACTCCTCCTACACCTATCATTTTGTCACAACCTTTTTTTTCTCAACAACAGGCCCAATTGGTCATTCATGACTAACCTTGTCCCTCTACCATGTATTATGTACTTATGTGTACTGGTGACTCCAAGAAGAACAAAGTTCCAGTCGCTACTCGAGCTAAAGATTATTCCCTTCTAAGGATAAAGTTGATGATTCACCACCTCCATTGGTTCAACCTCCTCGTTCGACTTCATCTCCCAATGGTCCTCTTCATCTCAAATGACCTAGTCTAGATATAGTTCTTCGTCTACCTCCTAAGGGAATTGTTTGTAAATTGTCATTTAACCCCCATGCACATGTCTCTTAGAGATATAGTATTGTAGAAGATCTGGAACATGCACCTTCTTCTATGTCGGCTCTCGAAGTCCTTCAAAGTTGTCCTATGCAACAAAATGCATTGTTAAAGGCCATTGGTAGAATCAACCCTACTGATACAAATTTGATAATATTTGACTTGGAAGATCACATTCCAAGACTCCTTCATAAATTATCATTTCAAATACAAGTCATTGTCGAAAATAAGAATATTTTTCGAACCGTTGTTGATGAAAGAGATTTGATTTCCGTCATGTCTATTGCTTGTTATAAATTCATTGGTTTTCCTACCCTTATCGAGTCACACAATACTTTAAAAGCTTTTAATGGTATAGGGTTTAAACCTTATGGTGTTCTTCCTTCATTATATATTGCGTTAGAAGGAAAAGCAGTTAGGGTTGAGGTTGAGGTGTTTGATGCACCTCTCGATTACAAACTTTCACTTGGTCATAGTTGGATCAATTCTATGCGCACTGTTGTTTCTACCCTTTTCTTTGTGATATGTTTCCCTCATGAAGGTAATTTTTTTACGGTAGATCATCTCTCCTTTTTAAGTTCTGATTCGTGCACTAGTAATGTTCCATTCATAGAAAAAACACCTCCTAGTTATGAGAATGTTGGTGTGGGTATTTTAAAGGATTCATCATTACTAGGAACTTTTCCTATCTCATTGTTATAACCCTAAATTTCTCCATACATGCATACCTAGATTTTGGCCCTATTACATGCAAATTTTGCCAAGCCATCATTGAGCATCTCTTCTTAAAAACATTATTTTTGAATATGTATGTGCCTTGAACCACTACTTCCCACATACAAATGCTTGTTGCACCACTACATCTTGCATATGTATGCTATCTGCACCATTACATCCCGCGTATACTTGCAAAAGTTGCAAAAATTAAAAATTTTCAAGGAATTTGTTGAGATTATAGGCTATTGGGTAGTTTCCCAACTAATCCACCGCCTATAGCCCGTCACCCAACCAAATAACCATCCTTATGTAATATAAAAGGAGATGTTGGGGTCTCATTCCTAAGCCAAGCATAATAATAGTGAAACTCTTCCCATTTTGCATCCCCTCCTTGCCCCAAATAACTGTAGCCACCTTGTGAGATTTGCATCATAATTTCCCATTTTCCCTTTTTCCTCCGTCATAACCCTATTCCATTTCCCTAGAGAGAGGTTGAGAGGAGAAAGATCCATGGAGGCGTGGTTGGATCTTGGTGAAGAGGATCCCAGACCAGGTTCCTGGAGCAGTCATCAACTTTTGTTGTAAGTAAACATTGTGATATCAATAAAAGAAATACTTTTCCTATCCCAAAATATGATGTGTCAAATTATTTTATTTGATTTATGATTTATTTTAACATCTAACCCATGATTTATATATGAGATGAATGCTTTTAGTTTCCTGTTTATCTATTTGTGAATGTAGGTTAGCCTTGGGAGGAGGCTTGCAGTCATCGAAACTATCGAACGCGAGAGGATAGACACCAGACACAGAGTAAAAGGTAAAGTTACCTGATCTTTTCACTTTGTCTTTCATGTATGAATTTGGGATATGTTCGGGGTAGTTAGAAAGGTAGGAGACTTTTAGATGGTTAGATATTCCTATATGTTGAACCCTAGTGTAGTCCATAGGGTGGTTTTAATGGTATAGTAGAACTGGCGACCATACTGGGGAAACTTCTAGGGTTTTAGGGGATTTTATGGGTGTTTGATTGGTTTTTACCTTTTGAGTTTCTTTCTGAGTCTATTGAGTCTTTAAGGGATTCTAATCACCTATTAGCACCATACTAGTTCTCCTTGCCCTATCAGTCTACCTATTTTTTTTCTTTTTTGAGAAGTTACAGAGGTGTATGCGGCTTGTAGTGGGTATGCATGCGTACATACACACCCTACGTTTAGATAGCCCGTGTACATACACAGGATGCTGAAGTGTCAATAGTGTGCTTCTGTCAATAAATTTTTTGTTAAGAAGAGGTAGTCAACCTCTTCCCTGATTGAAGCATGACTTCTCAAGGTTTCTTGATTAAGTATAGTGTCTCTGTTTTTACAATTGAAGCCTAGGTTTGATGTCAGTTTGGTTATCTTTTCAAATATTTCTTGTGTTTAGTTTGAAATGGTTTTAGGCAAGTATTCGAGTATTTTTTATCATCCTGTCAGGTGTCTTTAGTGACTCCTTGCGATCCACAGTGGGCTAGAGGTCAGTTCTCAGTCTTGTCTTATTTTTCACTTTTTCCCCTTTCGCTTGCTTTAAATAAAAAGAAAAATAATTTATTTCAAGTTTATTGTTTGAAGCATAAAAAAAAATAGAAAAAGTTTTCATTTCTTAGTTTGGTTAAGTAGTTGGGTTGATTATTTTTCTTGTTAGGAAAAAGAGTTATTTTCTTGAGTTATTTACTGATTTCTTAGAACATTAAGTAGCTCGTAGTCGAGAAAAATTTCATTTTATGTTTTATTTTAAAAGATCTTAGAAAAAGTAGTTATGAAAAGTTGGTTAAAGAGTTAGTTGCAAATCTTTATTTTTCAAATAGAAGTAATTTTTCTTTCAGTTTCATTTGTTTCTCTTTTTCATCTCTTAAAACACACCACTAGTTTCATCGTCGTTTCCTTGACTTAAAACAAACCATTTAAAATTAACGCTAATTTAAAATCAACTAGACTTTATGTTTGTAGGGTCAATCAACTAGTCTAGGCTAGAGCCTTGATTTAGGTTGGAGAAGAAACTCTTCAAGGCTTATACACAAACATTGGAGTCAGTGCTAGGGAGTGTAAAAAGTCCAGTAAACGTGAAATTTATCCGGGACCCCCCTTTAACACAAAGGCTAAACACGAGGTCGCGTGCGGAAAGGTATCCGAGATAACCCCTCCAAAGCAGGACCAAGCGTAGTGGGAACACATATAGAGGAATTTTCGTGGGATATTTCTGGTTTCATTTGCCTATGGAGCTTCATGGATCTTGAATCCATTCGAGGTCCTCAATTATATTCCATACCACTTGCTTTCGATACCCTCAATAGGTTTCGAGCTTGATACCCTGCTCATTGCGGTCCACCTGATTGTTGATTGTACCAACCTAGTGACTATTCGCGAGATGGAAACCTATTTGCCTTTATTCTAAAGACTTACACAGGTAACTGTGGGGGTATACCACGATACCTAGGGTAGACATTGGGCCATTCTTTGTAAAGTATACCTAGAGGGTGATTTCGTGTTCGAGTTTCACTTGCACTAGTAAGTTTCTCTAGTGTTGGTTGGCATAAATGTTCTTCCAACTAGATAGTGGTTTGCTTGATTTGTCTCATAGGATATTTTATAGTGTGTGCTTGGTTTTCAATGTTAGTAAAATCCTTACTATGTCGTTGATTTTCTCACATAGTGGAAGATCAAGAGCTCTGTCGGTCGTGAAGGCTTCAGGGCCTATCGCAGGTTACATTGGAGCCACCACCACCACTGTTATGATGAAGACTTGACTAACAAGGGTCATTTCAGGTGACCAGGCCATAGGAATATATGCCCGAGCCATCCCCGAGAGGTGAACACTTGAATCTGGAGGAACCAACTATTTCTGACCTTGGATCAGAATCTCTAGGGAATTTCAACCCTTTGATCACTGACTTGTTGGCGCCACTTTTGATACAGCTTGCCCCTCCAAGAGTAACACATCATGAGCATCAGATATTCCTGCAAGTAGCGAGGGAAGGAAAATATTCTACTTTGTCTAGGAGTCCTCACACTCCCTCAATGACTTCCACCACTGGGGGAATTCTGCCTCCTAACCCACCTTCATCGGTCCGGACCACAATGGTCTCATCTGCCTCTACTTTAGGTAGTGGTCTGATTCCATCTATGGCAGAGATCACTGCACGATTCACATAGAGTGCGATAGGTCCGTTGTTTTCATATTGGATGCCCAACTTTGATACGAACTTTGTCCTCAATTACTCCACCCTATAGACCATGGGTCTGGGGGCAGGGAGCTCAAACGCTTCTTTGAAAGGGTCCATGGGGGGCACCTCAACCCTCTATAACACTATCCCTTATGATGAAGGTCATATACCTCCTTCTTCCCCCTCGCTTGGCGGTGCTCCCCAGCAAACAGTCGGGCCAAACATGAATTACAGCTTGTTCGGAGCATGTATTCTAGGACCTTCTTCCTACACCATGTCAGTGGGTTCAATGTCATTCCCTTTGTTCGGCACGTTTGGAAATAACACTTTCTCTTTAGTTGTAGTCTCTTCCGGGGGAAATCCTAGTTTGGGACAACAAAATCCTGTATAGGTTACTATTCCTACATAAGGGGGAAACACATGAATCTTCTCCTCAAAAGAAATATGGAATTCGTGGCAGGGAGCAGTTCCCTCGTTAGGGATGTCAACTAGGGAAACCCCTTCAATGGTCAATGGAACCCCAGGCAAGGCTCAATACCTAGGCTTGTCGCATCGACAAGGAGAAACCCTTTCTAGAAGATTTGGAACACAATGCAGGGATAAATCCCCTCCCAGCCCTCAACATCCAATTACAGGAATCAACCAATGAGTTCCCAACAAACGTAGTATCCATTCATTGGACAAGGACATCTTATTTACCAGAACCCTGGCCAACAACCTAACTTTTTCTAGCAACCTAGTGCCAATCAAACTATAAACTCTTTTCTTCCTGTACATAGTCAATAGCCCAAACTATCGTTTATGGGGACGTTACATTTGCCAAACTTGTCAAGGTTGTTAAATGACCCAATTTGTCATGATCTGCATTGGCCTCCCATTCCAACAAAGTTTCCCTCAGAGATCCGGAAGTTCGAAGGTAATCCTAATGAATATCCAGGCGATCACGTGACCAACTTTCACCTATGGTGCTCGTGGAACTCTCTGCAATATGAATCCATACATTTGCATCTATTTATATGCACCCTCATTGGGAGTGTCACAAAATGGTACGTCGAGCTCAACTGCTCAATATAATATTACTTTAGTGATTTGGCGATGGTTTTTCTGAACCATTTCCAACTACCTGTGAGATACGATGTCGACACCAAATTTCTGGCTATCTTTTAGAAAACAAAGGACGATCATATCTCGGATCAAATCCGAGAATTTTGACGTCGAAAGAGTTTGATAAAAGTATTGGTCCCACCAGATTTCCTACTAGAGTGGTTCCTTAAGTGTTTGGTACCTCAGTTATCCAAGGACGTTGTAACATCAGGAGTGTTTTCCAAGGAAGAGGCGATAATGAGAGCTCAACAGATTGAACTGATATACTCTCATTTTGGTTTACTCTATGAGGTTTTTCCAGATGCGCCATGGTCCATCCTTGACAAGCCCAGACACAAGTCTAGACCACTTGTCGATGGTATAGTTGGTTCAACACAAACAAATCCCACTAATCAGCTGTCGAATCAATTTCAACAATTGTCAATACAATAGACATTGGCTAGCTAGACCACTGGTTTGACTGCTCTCCCTACTCAAACGTCAGACGTAGATAGTGTGTAGTCGACGAACCCAAAGGCCAACCAATATCCTGATGGAAAGAAAAAGAAGTTAAACAAGAAGGGTAAGGGGGATAAGAAACCCACCAATAATGTTGGTGGGGGAAAGATAGAAAAAATAAAGTTGAAGTATTTGTGTAACCTTTTCATGAAATACCATCCAACTCACCTGTGCCCTGGGCTTGCAGAGGCCCAAATGCTATTGCCATAGAATCATCTTGCTATGTTAATGAACCCATTTCCACATGGGAAAAAATTGACTCAATCCTCTTCAACCGTGGATGGGGACAGTCAGGGACCCCCTCCGTCTTCTAGTAATCCCTTGGCTATGAATGTTTATATGATGAAAGGTGACACTTACATAGCACTAGGGAACACGATTACGGAATGCCAAAAACTGTTGCAAAGGGTAAGGAAGCCGTAAACCCATTTGTTCCTCTCTAGTTCAAGAATATGATGGGCAAAACAATGACACACATCCTGAAAGGGGCATTCAAGAAAGATTTGCATAATCCAAATGTGAGGGCTTCCTAGAACTACTCTATGGTGGAGGATTTATCACAAACCCCTTGAGTGATGTCTTCTAGAGCTTCCCTTTGCAAATAAAGGCTTTGTTAGCTTCCTTAGGATCTATTGAGACCTATAATCTGGGAATGATCATGCTTCATACGAATGACTTGAAAACTCATCTCCCTTAACACGTTGTGTTTCAGATAGTAGTGGCTCACCCTATGAAATATTTTACTCGATATATTTTCTGCATTGTGGTTGATGAGGGTGCCTCGACATGCGTGATGTGATTGGCGTGTTGGAAGTCCATTGGAGAAACCATTTTGTCTCCTTTACCTACTCTTCTTATTCCTTTCGATGGTGATTCTTTCAGACCACATGGAATCATTCCTTCTTTCCCCGTGCAGTTAGGAGGGAAGACTATGTCCATCGATGTTGAAGTGGTCGATGAACCTCTCAACTACAACATGTTGTTAGGAAGGAGTTGGACCTATTCTATGCATGCAGTGGTTGCCATAGTTTTTTGGGTCTTGTTGTTTTCACATGAGGGTCAAATCATAACCATTGATTAATTGTCCTTCTCCCGGCATGATCCTTCATCAGGGGCATCCACGGTCTTGATGATTGATAACCCTCAGCTAGATGTTATCAATGTGGGTGTTGGTTTGTGCCCACATTTGATGGGTACTTTAGATTACCCACCTCCTTTTGGCGATGTCAAGATGATATCAGTTGTCCATGACCAGCCTAGGGATGAAATCTTTCAAGTTTCGTCGTTTTGTAGGACTTACTTTAATGATCTGTGGACCCTTCCTTCCCCATAGGCTTTGATGGAAGGGACATTGAATTATGGCATGGCCATTCCCTTGTCCAAAATAGAATTTGTGTACTATTTTTTACAGAAATCTTTGACCGACCCTGATCCGACTCCCACATAGGAGTTAGATCCAATTCTCGAGCATATTTGGGCTCAAGGTTCCCTCGCCACTACTGATTCTTTAGACTTGGTATTTCCCTATGATGAGGTTATTTTAGAGGCATTGACTGGTCTGGACAGATCCTGGGATGATCTCCATCACAGATCTTATTTTCTCCCAGAGTTAAGAAGAATAAAGGTAGGTGAATTCGTGTTGACTATGACTGGAGATAGGTATTGTCCTATTAATCCAATGTCTACGCACGTAGTTTATGTTGAGGGTAATATGAAAACTTTCATTGAAACGATACCTATTGACATCTCCAAGACCCCTGACATCATGGAGAATGTATTCGTCGAAGAGGATTTCTTCCCCATGGAGATTTGGATTTATACAGATTTATTTAAGGAATTCTGCAACGTTTTTGGCTAGTCTTACGAGGAAATTCCAGGCATTGATCCAAGAATCATCGAACATGAAATAACGAATTATCCTGATGCCAAGCCAGCTTGAAAGAAGCTTCATCTAGTGAATCCTCGAAAAGTAGCATCTATTAAGGTTGAAGTAGAGAAACTTCCTAAATCTAATTTCATCTACCCCATTCATTTGACTCAATGGCTGTCAAATCTCATTCTGGTCAACAAAAAGAAGGGTACAATTTGCGTATGTATGGACTTCCATGATTTGAACAAGGCTTGTCCAAAGGATAATTTCCCCACCCCATTCATTGAACATATTGTTGATGAGTGTGTAGGCTGTGAGGTCTTTTATTTCATGGATGGTTTTTTGGGATACAATTAGATACAGATTAAACCCAAAGATCAGCATAAAACAACTTTTATCTGTCCATGGGGTAAATTTTCTTATCGGAAGATTTCATTTGGCCTGAAGAATGTTGGGGCCACTTTTCAACGAGCCATGTCTTTTTCTTTCCACGACCTAAGACACATAGTCGAGGCTTATCTCAATTATTTAGCGTCATGATCTTGTAAGAGAGTTGATCATCCCATGCACCTCCGACTAATCTTTGAGTGATGTCACTACTATCAGATTCACTTGAATCCAAACCAAGTGTAGTTTTTGTGTGACATCAGGTCGTCTGCTAGGTTTCATAGTTTCTACAACAGGGATCATGGATGATCCTATGAAGGTTGAGGTGATAGTTTAGTTGCCTCCCCCATGCACAGTCCCTCGACTTCAAATCTTACAGGGTAAAGCGGACTTTCATCGATGTTTTATCGCAAACTATGATGAAATCACTAAAGGGTTCATGCGTTTACTGAAAAAGGGAGTCCCTTTATATTGGGATGAAGATGCTCAGTGCTCTTTCTAAGCGTTGAAACACACCCTCACGTCTGCCCCTCTACTCCAACCTCCCAATTATAATAAACATTTCTTATTGTACTTGGCCTCTGCAGAGTCGACCATCAATATGGTCTTGGTTCAAGAGGACGATCTACTTGAAGAGCATGTGATTTATTACCTGAGCCGAGGCTTGGTTGGACTAGAACTCAACTACTCCCACGTTGAGAAGCTTGTGTTCATAGCAATGCATGCTTTCTGTTATCACTCTGTAAATTCCCAAAGGTTGTTGTGAGGTAGGAAGAAATTTATCAGAGGTAACCTTAACCAACCGCTTCGAAACTGGAATCTATCCCTACGAATTTCAGAGAGGGATCTCTCTGTAAGTTTTAGATTTGTTTGGATTTTCAATATTTTAGGCTAGTTAGAAAGAATATAACCAAGTTGTTTGCTTTGTTTTTAAATGGAATGGATGAATAACACGTATGCTTCCATTGGGATATGGGGTTTGTTTTAAAAAGATAGAGGTTAAAGACAACTTTATCAGATTCGTTTTACAGGGAAAGATAGTGCTAATGTTGGATTATTTAGGAATAAAATAGTGTATTTGTTGAAAAGGTGAGATATCAGTTTAAAAAAAAAAGAATTTAAGAATTTCTTTGTTATAACATCAATAGAAAAACATTTAAATCTATAAAAGATTAATAATAGAGTACACAATGGCAAATTCTGCAACTTTAACTTTTTTTAAAGATTAGATTTAGAAAGACAATATGATAACTGAGAAGGGAAAAACTTTTACGCAGACAGAGGAAACTTCACCAACAATTAACATGCAAGAATCCTATGAAACTTCTCTTTGTATTACTGGAATAACCTCTTGATAAGGATTACAATGACTAAAGCTTGCTTGGGTGTAGAGATCAACAACCCTGAATACTTCTAAGTTGGAAATATTTATAATAAAAGTTTACAACGACCCTTTCATTAATGATCAGGATGTGATGTAGTCTAAGTCTAACTAACTAGCTAACAAAATGCAGAAATGTAGTAACTGATGGTGATGTGACGAATCTCTCATGTTGATTTTGGGGAAGACCATTGGTGAGTCATTCAGATGACTTTAACTATGTTAGACGTTGAGTTGGATGAGGCTTTACCTTTACACAATCAATTCACACAACTCATCCCATCTTTGTGTGCTTGGGATGGTAACTTTCAATAATCGGCGGTAAAATTCGTCCATCTCGGTGTATTTAGCAAAAGTCGGCTTGATGAGAAAGATGTATTTGATTTCATGTTGTATGATGAGGTCATGTTGTAGAGTCTCCAAGAACTCTTTGCCCATGATGTTGCCCTGTATCCCTGAAAACTTGGAACTGTCTTTGGCCATGGTGGCGATCTTTTGCTTGTAATCGGACAAAGTCATTAATTTATCATGAAGGACACGTAGTTCGGGAAGACCCTTTTTTTGTAAGGCTTCAATCTTGCTAAAAAATCTATGAACTCCACTGTCCATGTTCTGATCCTTTTCCTCCAACTACAACATTAATCCCTTTTTAGTCAATACTCATTTTACTTCGAGGACAATCTCTGTTTTGTCTTTGACTTTCAGTTCTTCCAGCTCTTCTTTGGTTTTTGAGTTCAGAAACTTAATGATCTTATTGGTTGTCGATGGAATCTCACCCAGCTCTGTTCTTATCCTATCAATGGCCTTTCTAATATTTAACACCAGAACATGTTGCTCGAACATGATTTGTACCATGGGCCAAATTTCATTTATGGATTTCGAGATATCTATCCATATATTTTCCTTAACCTCTGCTAATGTCTTGCCTACCACTGTTTGTTTCTGGAGCTGTTGTATTTCCTACTTAAGCTTCTTTGTTGCCTGTCTCTCAACAATGTATCTTGTTTGGAAAGAAGACTTGAGTTCCTGTAGAATTTCCATCTCCATTTTCAGCCTATTGATCTCTGTTCCCTGCATAGTCATTTCCTCCATGGACTTTGCTAGCTCCACAGTTTTTTCCAATGTTGTCAATGGAGTTGCCGATGGAATTTCCACTATGGTGGTCATTGGCATAGTTGTTGTACTGACTTCAGCCCAGGGAACTGCATTCAATGGAATAACTTCCATAGGGGTTGATTTCTCCTTATCTTTCAATATTTTTTCTAACTCTGCCTCCATTTCCCTGAGCTATGTGTTCTACTGCATGATAAGTTTCAGCAATTCTTCTTTCTCATTTTCTACCTAGACTATTTCTTTAGTTTGTGAATCCTCTGTTGTTGAAAATTTCAATTGTTTTCTCAAAGATGCAATGTCAACATTCTTTTTCTTCAACATTTCCTCTGCTGCTTTGACATTCGAGGGATCATACCCAATCTTGAGTACCATCTCCTCTAAGGATCTTATTCTATTATCCTTTGCAAAAGAGGATATATTTTCCAACTTCAATTGGGTTTGAATATTACTTAAAGACACCTGTAGCTTTTCTACTGTAGAGGAAGCATGTGCCAATGTGTAGAAAACCATTTCTCCAGTCTGTCTGTGCAAGTCCATCTAGTTAGCTGGATGAACTTGTTTGGTGTCAAAAACGATAGTTGACCTCTTGTAATCAGTGATATCTTTGGGTTGCGACACCTGTGCTTGCAGAAATGCCAAGTGAATTCTTCCTTTCTCTATGTCAAAGGCTGAAAACAGTCGATGTTGTGTTGTGGAAGTTTGCTTCCAAAAATGAGAGTAGGTGTTGTAGGTTAGCATCTGGTTCTTCTTTTTTATCATTTCATATTTTTCAAAAATGCTTAGAGGTGCAGATCCTTGTGGAGTTTTGGTGGTCACAGCTATCTCTATCTACTTTTTTGAAGAAGAAGTTGACACCACCTGTTGTCTTCTTTCAATCATTGTGGCAGAGTAGGTTTCTTCCTCACCAGACATGTGAGTAGCATGAGTGGTTTTGGGTTTCTTACTAGATGCCTGAAACTCCTTTACTCATACCTCAGTGATTGAAGGAGAGGAATCCTTTCTTGTCCTTTTTTATTTAGGTACCTATGGAGTGGTAGTTAGTGAAAAAGAGACTGAGGGAGCTTCCTGCTGTTCAGTATCTACCAGAGTATTTGCCTCCCACTTTGTTTGGTTTGCATACTTTTCGATTTATGGTTTGAGGATGTGAGCATAGTGTGAACTCTTGTTCTTGGATCTCATCTCTGCAATGATCCCAGACGGATCATAACACAAAATGAAACCAGTGATGAACTTCATTTATTTTAGTAATTTATCTGCTCTTCCCCGACATCTTGATTGTTGCAAATAAATGGTCCTATCTTCCCTTTAATCCCCATCTAATATTTTTTCTTTAGAGACACAAAATGAATGTCATCTGAATTTATCATCTGATGAATGTACTCCATTGCAAATATTCGAACAGGCACATACCTAGGAAACCTATATGGGGCTAGTTCACACCCATACACTTTGATTTCTGTGTGATTCTGGTATAGGAACCAGTCTCCAATCTTTGCGAGATCCGAAAGGTGCAGAACTCTTTGGATCTCCTCATTTATCCTTGGTTTCGATCTTCCACTAAGAATGCCTACCACTGGATGATAGAATAGATCGATGAATTGTTTGACACTAAACTCAGTGGAGTTCCTCCTGAGCAGTGACATCCATAGGGTTACCGCTTACAGTTTTCCATCTTTATCCATCTTCTGCATGAGAAAGGAAAATTTGTTTGCTTGATAAAACATGAACATGTAGGCTAGTATTGAAGAATACCAGAACATGCCTTCTGTAGGGAAATTTTCCAACTGGTCGTGCAAGTTCATGGCTAAGAAACCATTGTAGTCGAAATGGGTGGTCACTTTCTCTTCAATAGAGAAAATGGACAGGAAACCTAAGATAGGTTCATCCACCCATTCATCTGAGTAGTAACTGAGCAAACAACACAGTGTTGAGATAATTTGATTTCGCTTTTCGAAAAATAGGACGAGTGATAGGGAGGATTTTTCTTAGGGAATTGGGCATCTTGTGGAAGGAACAGCTCAAAGATTTGTGCTCTTTGGGGAAATGTCGGGTTCTGATACAATTATGTCAGGATTTCAATTGTGAGGGGAGAATGGGGCTCGAATTTGGGTACTTGCATCATCTGATCGATGGCCTCAGGTGTAATTAGGAAAAAGGTTTCTCCGGTCAAAGACATTATGGCTCTCTAATCAGGGAGGTAGTGAGCTTGGCACTTGAGGGTGAATTAAGGAAAGTGATAGACTTGGGGAAAAAGATACAGGGGGATATTTGACTACCAAAGCCTAATTTCATCGCTCTGATCAATGAAGGTGTCTCTGAACCACGATTGTATCTCAGCAAAGTTGAATTCAGACCAGGTTTCTGAGATTAGATAGTCTTTGTCTGCTAATGGGATCCAGTCAAGATCAACCAGAGGTGGGAGGAAAGGATTTTCCTTCGCATTTGACTTTTTTCCTTTGGGTGCCATTGATTTCCACTGATACCTGCACACTGAACACACATTAGTAGGAAAAAAACTCTGTTTGGATGAGGTGTTGTAGAGGCGAAGGGAAATGAGTCTCTGATATGCAGGGAGTGTGAATGGAATGGGAACCAACCAAAACAAGGTTGAAATTGAGAGAATGGGTATCCGTTGGGAAAAAAAGGACAAGTCAGATGAACAACGAGTATGTGGCCAATCATAAATGGCCAACGGGTCGTTTAGAGCATGAGAGGGAAGGATGAAAGATGTTTGATGTGAGTCTCTAGTCGACATGTGGACTGGTGATTGGGGGGTGAAAGGGAAATATATGACCTATAACTATTAGATGGATGGGACGTGTTGATGGGTTCGTGACATGGAACTTGCAGAGGGTGGTTGTGGGATGCAATACCTCGGGATGGTGGTGGTGAGTTGTAATTATGGTAGGTGGTAAATGTTTGGAGAGGGGAGTTAGGATGCAATGAGGTGATGCCACGTTGGGATGGGGCCCGCCTGGAATTTGCTTCATTCCAACCCCCCCCACCATTAAAGGTTGAATGGTCGAGGGGGTCCAGGATCCCTTGCTGACCATTGATCTGGGTGAAGTTGGATCAGTCGTTGATTTGGGCGCGTTCTTTAAACATCATTTCAGACCCCCGCTCCGTTAAAGGTAGAATGGTCGGGTGGGTCCGGAATCTCCTGCGGACCGTCCGATCACATGCTAATGGGATGACCATAGATCTCAGCGCACACTTTAAACATCTTTTAGGACCTCCCACCGTTAAAGGTCAAACGATCGGGGGGGTACAGAATCTTTCCAAAGCCGTCCATTTTCGCGTCGACGGGGGAACCATAGATATGAGCACACCTTTTAACTACCTTTTCAGACCCCCCCCGTTAAAGGTCAAACAATCGGGGGGGGGGGGTCCAGACTCTTTTCTGGTCCATAGATCTGGGTGCCCACTGCTCAGTCATAGATCTAGGCCTGATCTTTAACCCCCAGGGTGCAATTCAATATGTGATGCAGAAACTTAGGCTTAATGACTTTTTATGGGTTTTGCGCACTGCTTCTTTTGCTTTTGATCACCATGGGGTCAGAAAAACATTTCATCATCAAAATCATGCATTTTTCATCAATCATCTTACATATTTTATTTGGAGGAAGATGTCTAACCTATGTCCTAACCTACTCATTTTCTCCTTTAGCCCAACTTAGACTGTTGGACTAAGAAAATAATCTACTTAGGGGCTATTTGACCAAGATTAGACTGTTTGGTCAAATTTATTCATTAACTAACTTGATTACTTAGCTAAGGTTAGACAGTTTAGCCAAGATTATTCACTAATCCTAGATACTTAAATTTAAAATATTTGTCCATGTTTAAACTGTATGGAGCAAGTCATTGTCATTTCATGGGACTTTATCCTTTTTATTTTATGCCCTCTTTTCTTTTTTCTTTTCTTTTCTTTTATCTTTTATTTTTCTTTTCTTTTCTTTAATGCAGCAATATCTACAAGTCAAAAACACTAAAGGGACAAAATTGCAATCAACATTTGATCCTATAAATTATAGGGTTATAACAGTGGCTCCACCTCGGGATGGTATCCTCCTTGCGAGATGCCAAGAATCCTATTTCTTGTTGTCTTGAAAAAGTTCCTCTATAGTTTCTTCTATTATCTGACTTGCTTTATTTTGAAATTTTGATGACATTTTCAGTGTCTTAGGTGTAAGTTTTAAACCTACAAAGTAAAGCAATGCATATAGATTCTTAAGCAATATAGAAATTAATCAATGGCTCATACACAGATTACACAGAGATTTTTACCGGAAACAATGTTTTTAGGTATTTCGTAGATACCAAAACCCTAATCCCTTAATCCAGGATTAATTTACACATAAGCTAAAAATAGCAAAATCCGCTAAAAATAGTAAAAACCACCCCAAAAAAAAATTTCGGGGCGTTGCCCCGAACGCTGCACATAACCAGGGTGGTGCATACCTGCCCCCCCTGGGACCCCCCTAGGAAAGCGCCCGGCGCACACGGCAGAGCCCTAGGTGAAGGGATCGTCAGACGCAGTTGTCGTATCTGACGCACCCACACACACACACACATGCAAAGAATATAACACACACCCAACATTCTCCCACTTGTTGTTTTCTTTACATCCAGGGGTCCAGGGGATTATATAGTCAACAATCTAGGGCAGCAATGCCCATTGTTACTCTACACCAAGAGAACTTTTCTTTGCTCACAGACTTTGTCAATGAATCTACAACATTCTTCAAAGTGTCAACCTTTTCCAGCAACACCTTCTTTTCCTCAACCATGTCTCTCACAAAGTGATACTGAACATCAATATGCTTTGTCTTCGAATGATAAGTTGGGTTCTTTGCCAGGAATATTGCACTCTGACTGTCACAGTATAATCTCACTGCTTGTTGTACAAACCCAATTCCTGAACACAATCTTTGTAACCATATTGCTTCCTTGCTTGCATGTGTGGCTACCATGTATTCAGCTTCTGTAGTTGAGAGTGCCACTATAGCTTGTCTTTTGCTCATCCAACTGATTGCTCCTCCAAATAGGTTAAATACATACCCACTTGTAGATCTTCTGCGATCCAAATCTCCAGCCCATTCTGCATCAACAAAGCCATGTATGTCCACCACTCTGTCTAATCCCAGCCTTCCTTGGTAGCACAATCCATAACTGGTGGTGCCACGAAGATACCTAAAGACCCTCTTTGCTGTTGTCCAATGCTCCTTCCCAGGTTTTGACATATACCTGCTCAAAAATCCCACTGCATGTGCAATGTTTGGTCTAGTACAAACCATTGCATACATCAAGTTGCCAACTGCACTGGCATATGGAACATGGGACATGTCCTCTTCTTCTTCTTGTGTCTTGGGACACTGATCTGCAGATAACTTCACACCTATAGGAATAGGAACCTTGACCGGTTTACTTCCATGCATATTAAAACTTTGCAATATTGTTTCAACATATTTTCTTTGATTCAACCAGAGTTTCATGTTTGCACGATCTCTTTTAATCTCCATTCCCAGAATGAAGTTAGCAGCACCAAGATCCTTCATGTCAAATTTGGAGGATAGTTGTGATTTCACCTCCTTGATAACATCCATGTTATTTCCTAC
>ML810109.1:96144-108776 GCA_009831015.1 Picea engelmannii
TGTCGAGTCATCTCCTAGGAATACATCACCACCATCATATTTTTCATATTCAGAGAACCACTCCCTGTGAGGAGTCATATGGTATGATGCACCTGAGTCGATCAACCATACACCATGGTTTGCATGTGTACTTGTAGATGCTATTTAAACATCACCTCCTTCTTCAGTGGAGGTTTTCACCTCTATGGAAGAGGTACCATCAGATCCCTTTGGTTTTTCAACCTTCATAGACTTGCAATCTTTCTTATAATGCCCTGTTTTGCCACACTTCCAGCATTTCCTCAAAGATTTTCCTGGCGACTTAGATCTACCTGTAGATTTAGATCTCCATCCCGAAGGCTTACCAGGGTTCCTGTCTTGGGTACGCCCTCTTACAAATAAAGCATCTGTGTTGTGACCATCCATGTTTTTTCGCCTCATCTCTTCAGATAACAAGGATGCAACTACATCCTCATACTTCAATGTAGATTGAGTGGTACTACCTATTGCTACAACCAGATTATCCCAAGAGTTTGGAAAAGAACATAACAAAGTAATACACTTATCTTCTTCTGCAATCGCAATATTAACAGATCCAAGTTGACTTACCAGAGTATTAAAGGCATTTAGATGTTCTGTCACAGAATCTCCATCTTCCATCCTAAGATGATACAGCTTCTTTCAAAGAAACAAATTGTTTACCAAGGACTTTGATTGATACAAATTCCCTAACTTATCCCATAGTTCCTTGGCTGTAGATTCTCCCGAGACATTCAACAACACCGAATCTGCCAGGCAGAGTTGAATGGTACTCCTTTCTCTTCTATCCAACTTGTCCCAATCTTCCTTTGACATACCAGTAACTGGTGTACTAGTAGTTTGTGTACTGGTAGTTTGTGTACCAGTAGCCTGTGTGCTTGTAGATGGTGTACCAATAGGCTGTGTACTAGGATACACAACGATCCATTGTTCTTTGTCTACAAGAAGGTCCTCCATCTTGAGCTTCCATAGCTCAAATTTTTTACCATTGAACTTCTCTATCTCGATTCTAGATGAGCTCGCCATTCCTCTTACTTTACTCGAATATCCACTGCAAAATCTCCCACTAAACCCAGGTTTATCACAGACCCAAGATAAACTTGATCTGTCAAGACCGAGCCAAACACTCAGCAACAAAGGCGTCCCTCTGAAGCCAAAAACATGCTCTGATACCCTATGTAAGTTTTAAACCTGGGAAGTAAAGCAATGCATATAGATTCTTAAGCAATACAGAAATTAATCAATGGCTCATACACAGATTACACAGAGATTTTTACCGAAAACCCTCAACCGGGAAAACCTTTCTTATTTTCATTATCTCGAATTTCACCATTCGCCATACAATACATACAATGTTTTTAGGTATTTCGTAGTTACCAAAACCCTAATCCCTTAATCCGGGATTAATTTACACATCAACTAAAAATAGAAAAATCCGCTAAAAATAGCAAAAACCACCAGACGCAATTGTCGTATCTGATGCACCCACACACACACACATGCAAAGAATATAACACACACCCAACATTAGGGCCTTCTCTGCAGGCTTCAAACACCTAAACAAAAAACACCTACACCTAGAATACTTGTAAAAGAAATGATATGTACAGTGGAGTGGGATGGTGATCTCTCCACTGAGGTGGCAAGTAATGCTTCAACATCCTGCCATTTATAGGTCCCCCTGGCATGTCTAATCCATCACTATTAGCAGGTAGAAAAACATTATTTCCTTTGAAGGCATGAATGGTGTAAGGACCCTTCCACAAGCTATCAAACTTTCCATGTTTACCTTTATCTTCATCTCTGGAGTCCCATCTCAAATCTAGATCACCCAACTCAAAGTTATCCTCTTTGGTTCTCTTGTCATAAATCTTTTTAATATTTTCCTGGATCACTTGAGTTTTGTTGTAAACTTCTTCTTTGGATTGCATTACGTGGATCATTTGATTTAATCTTCTCTGGACATCATTTGATTCTTCTCGTGTTTCCTGCAATAGCTTCATGATTGAAACTCCTAATGAAAGGGGAAAAACTTCCTCGGTGCCATACACCAACTAGTATGGAGACATACCAATCGATCTTTTGGTGCTTATTCTTTCATCCTAGAGTGAAAAAACCAACTTTTTATGCCATGATTTCTTGTTTTCCTATAGTGTCTTTCTGATAATGTTCACAAGAATTTTGTTAGAAGACTCAGCTAGCCCATTTCCTTGTGGATAATAAGTTGTCAAGTGTCCCAAAGTAATATGATATTGATTACAAAAATCTATGAGCCTTTTGGATCTGAAAGCTGCTACATTGTCAGCTATAATTTTTCTGGGGCATCCAAAATGAGACAAAATGTTAGTTTCTAAAAGCTTGATGATGACAGAGTCGGTATCTTACCTCCATGGTACAGCCTCGATCCACTTGGTGAATTAGTCTGTGGCCATGAGGATCCATTTATTTTGGCCCGAAGAGGGAGGATGTATTTCACCAATGAAATCTAGCCCCCATTGTTGGAAAGGAGACACAAAAGAGATGGGTTTCATTGGGAGAGGCAGGAGCTTCCTTTTACCTTCAAAAATATGAAACTTGTGGCAAGAAGTAACCTTCTGGTTAACGTCAGCAAACAGAGTAAGCCAGTAAAAGCCATCTCTCATAATCTTGTTAGTTTTGGTCTTCCAACTCAGGTGCCTTCCACAGTCTCCTGCATGAAAATCTTGAAGAACTTTGTCCGCTTCATCTTTTAACAAACAATTAAGAAAGATACCACCAGGATCTTTCCAATATAGATTGCCTTCTAAAATACAAAATTTCAATGCTTTCAATTTAACAAATCTAGATTTGGTCTTAGTCAAACTTGGAGGAGCCTGTAAATTGTGGAGTACAAAAATGAGGTTTGCGTACCAAGGGGATTTTAAGAACGCCTCTTTTATGTTTGGAGTCACATGCTCTTCTGATCTGTCTACTGTAGCCAAAAATTTAATATCCAAAGCATGAAAATTAGACTCAGCCATTAGTTTGGCCAAACCTTTTCCTTTGATCAGTTTAGTAGTTTTTATTTCAATGTTGTATTCCAGAATAACCACAATCCATTTTCCTCTTCTGCCATCCGGATAATCCTGGGTCAGGATATCCTTAACCACTGTGTTTGGGACGTATGCAATTGTGTGAGAGTGGAGAATATAGACCCTAAAATCTTTTATATCCTTTACCATAGCGAAGGTTTGTTTCTCCATAATGTTACAATTCAATGTTGTGTCTCTTAAAGCTTTGCTGAAAAAAGCTATGGGTCGCTCATACCCTTCACTATTTTTCTGCAACAATACCACTGCTATAGTGTGCTTAGATGCAAAGGAGAAAAGATAACAGTATTTGGTATAGTCTGGGCTAATCAGAACTGGTGCTTGGGTGAGAGAATGTTTCACCTACTCAAACGAATATTTGGACTTGGCGTTCCATTTGATTTTTATGTCCTTTTTCAACATATTGGTGATATTCCTGAGAAGTTAGGCCAAGTTTGGTATGAATCTTCTAAGGAAATTTATTTTTCCAATGAAAGATTGCAGTTCTTTGATGTTCCTAGGGTGTTCCACCTTCTGGATAGCTTCTATCATGCTGGGATCTATTTTAATTCCATATTTTGAGATTATGTGTCCCAACAACTTACCTTCCTCTAACCCAAAAAGGCTTTCCTTATGATTCAATGAAATCCCAAATTTCCTGCATTTCTCAAACACACGTATGAGGTGGAGCAAATGTTCTTCGTTGGATTTGGAGTAAACAGTTACATCATCCAGATAAATGACTATAAATCTCCCAGTCTCATCCACAAAGGAAATATCCATTGCTCTTTGGAAAGTATCTCCGACGTTCATCAAACTGAAAGGCATCTTCACATACATGAATGTTCCCCAGGGTGTGGTAAAAGTTGTCTTTTCTTGATCTTCTGGATGGACCAGAACTTGGTTGAAACCAGAGAAACCATCTAGTAAGGAGATCCTACTGAATCCGACCACCTTTTGTAAAATATGGTCCATTTTAGGTAAAGGGTAATTGTCTTTGAGGGAGACTTTGTTCATATTTTTGAAATCTATACAGAGTCTGATCTCACTAGTTTTCTTCCTGGTCAGAACTAGATTAGAAACCCATTTGGAAAATATCAAGGGGACTATAATCTTGGCATCATACATCTTTTTTATTTCTTTCTCTACCAGGGGAAGCAACTTGGGATTAATTCTCCTAAGTTTCTGTCTGAAAGGTTTGCATTCTTATTTTATGGGAATCCAGTGTTGTATGATACTCGTGTCATAGGATTTCAAGTCCTCATAGCCCATGGCAAAAACATCTATATATTCCTTAAAAGTTCAATGTATTTGTTTTTTTTCTCTGGTGGCAGGGATTTAGACAGTTTTATCATTTTGGGGTTGTCTTATGTTCTTATGTTGCAATCTTCAACCTCTTTACCGCTAGCTTCAATTTTTGGTTTTTTGGCCACATCGTTAAAATCAAACAGGTCTTCCAACGGAACTAAACCTCTAGGTAATACATTATTTTTCAACTGCAGGATATCAAAATCTACATCATTTTCATTAAATTCTTCAGCATCTATTGTATTTACATTGTCATTCTCAAAAACAGATTTATTTACAAGTTCGTCATCATTTTCTAAATCTATGTTTGTACATTCGAAGTCATTTTTACATTGCATAAAATATTCAATCTGATCGTCATTTCCAAATACCCGCCAATATCTGATGTTGTCAGGAACGGTGGGTCTGCACTTCACCTCCACTGTGTACTTGCGAGAGGGACAAAAAGGGATTTTGCAGGTAGTTGTTGACGTAGCCAGTCCGTCTGTGAGTATATTTTGTCCCCTAGGCATCACCTGCAAGTCAATCTCAGTAAAGCATTGAAGAGAATCTAAAACAACATTCCTATAGGCTCTAAGTCTGGGATGTTTTGTTGCATACTCACCTTTGATTTTCTTGATAATCAATTTAGAATCACCCCTTACCATTATTTGCTTAGCACCAACTTTCTTCAATAATTTCAAGCCAAGAATTAAAGCCTCATACTCGACTATGTTGTTAGTACATTGGAAGTTCAGTTTATAGGAATGATTCTCGTAGTACTTTGATCTGTGGTTATTCATCCACACTCTGGATCCAACTCCTTATTTACTCATAGCACCATCGAAGTCCATGCTCCAGAAGTCTATTGGCAATTCCTCATTTTCTTCAATCATGGGGTTTCTTACTTCGACAACTGCTTTATCATCTTTTGGATCAGGTGCATCATCCTCTAGTTGTGCGATTTGTTCTTCAAGATCACCGTCATTATATAGAATAAATGAATCCAGATCAGAGTGAGTGGAATATAGTGGGTAATTGTGTGGCTTTTTCTGACTACTGACCATATACTTCATTAGTGTTTCCCTGTAAAGTCTTCTTTGTTGACCGAAAACTGGAATGGTGGCGTAGGACATATCTAGCTACAGGGTTCCTCTCAATTTAGCTCCCCAAGACCTTGATAGCAACATACCATAATTAGGGGAAATATCTGCCACGACGATATCCATCACCAAAAATTTTGTTGGGATTTGAGCCAAGGTGATGCATAAGTCTTTCATCAGGCCTATACATTTGACCTTGTTGGAGTCAAAAGAATGTAAATTTTTGTAGGGTCTGGTGACCTCGAGTCCCAACTTTTCCATCACGTATTTGGGCATTAAGTTGTGAGAGGCACCCAAATCCAGCATAGCATTGTGTAATATTAGATCATGAATATTCAGGCTGATGTAAAAAGGGGCCACGACGCCATTATCAGTTTGACCGTCAACTTCAGGACCGAACAGGAGCTCAGGTTAATCATAGGAAAGGTTTACTGTGTCAGAGTGGAGTACAAATCCAACATTCAAGGCTTTGGTACCCATGTCAGGTTCGATTCTTAAATCTTTTATCACTTGGGACTTATAAGCGTTCTTGTTCATCAGCTCGGAGAGGGGATGGGAATCTTCAATTTCGCTAGTTCCCCTTCAAGGCTGAAAGGAGTGGTGATTTTGTTTAAACTCTGTACTTATGATTTATCGACAAAAATACTATGGACAAGTGTACTGGTTTAGATGGTTGATGAAGCTTCTGTCTGACTTGTTCTCTTAAGAATTTTTGGAGTTTTTTGCACAAGAGATTCAACGTCATTCCGCCCAGGGGATTTCTTGGGAAGGTTTTATAAGGTTTTCTTGGTTTTGACAGCCTTCTTCAGAGGATTCTCATTAGTCTTCTTACCCCTCAAGTTATATTGCCTGTGAACCTCCATTATAGCATTCTCAAAGGCTTTCTATTCTATTTTCTCAGCTTCCTCGTTTACCTTTGTTTGTGAGAGGAGAAATATTTCATGTTCTTCCTGGGTGAGGAAAATAGACTCATGATCGTGATCATGATCACCCATTAGATTTATATGAGTATCATCAAAATCATCAATTACTTCCTCCCCGTCATCAGCGTAATTTTCCTAGAGAGGTGGTCTAATCTATTGATCAAGTTCCCTTTGTTCTCGTTGATCTGTAGGATATCTCTATCTAATCTGAGGTGGATTTCTTCTAAAGTTTGGGTTTCTGATTTGAGGGGCAACTTGGTTCTCCGTAGGTGGGTTCCTATCAATTATTGTGAATCTCTCCATCATTTTATCCATGGCTCTGGTGAGAGAATCTAATTTTTCATCTCATGAGGAAGTAGAAGGTTCTTCTTTGATGGTGACCCTCTTTTCTGTTCTTTGCCTAGCCCTTATGGCCAAAAAATTTGCTTCTACATTGACGACACTTCTTTGCATGTCTTCCAGAGTTTCTGCATTTCTTTCCCTTAATTGATATGACATGTCGGTGTCAAAACCATCAGGGAACTTTATTAATGCCAAACCTTGTGGTGGTTTGATATCAGTCGAGATATCATTGTATAGATTGTTGAAACGAGTGGAGTAATCTTGCACTGTCTCTCCTTAGTTCCTTCTGATGTTCTCATTCTCTGATAGAATTTGGAGAGGATTTTTCTTTACCTCCCACCGGTCAAGGAAAGTTCGGTGAAAGATAGCAATGTCAGTAATGGTAGTAGCACGTAAAGTTTTGAACCACCTTTTCACTTCTCCAGTTATGATTTGTGCAAATAATATCATTTGCACATCATCTTCGTCTACTTCCTGTAGGTCAAAGTAATCGTTCATTTTGTCAACATGCTGTTGTGCATTTAAGGGACCAGTACTATCAAACTATGGGAGTCTAGTTTGGTAATCTTGGGGCATGTCATGTAAAGGAGAAACCAATACCAATGGAGCATATCTTGCCGCCATGATTGATGAATGAGGTTGAACAACAACCTATGTGACAGGAGAGGAAATTTCTGAAGATACAGAGGATGAAGGGCTTGGAGGAATGGAGTGACCTGGTGTAGGCTTAGCAGAAACTGAAATAGTAGTTGAAAAAGGAGGTTTGATGGGATGTTGAAGATGGAGTTTGTCTAAGGCTTGACCGAGATTTGCGACTAGATCTTCGAGCTTATCAGTCTCGGGGTGGAAATGTTGATCAACCTCAAATCTAGGAGAAAGTATCTCAGGGGTCCTGGGCTGATTAAACTGTCGGATTTTTTTCTAAAGAGACTTGTTTGAAAGGGTATTTCAAGCTCAAGGTTTGGAAGAATAACTAACCTTTCTGGGATGGAAGAAGATGTTGGAAGTGGGCTATTACTCCTCAAAAATTCTACAATATTTTTCTTTCTGAGTAGTCTTTCGGGATTATCTATTACTATTGTCGGTTCTGGGTCAGGATGAGATCTGGTAGAAATTGTTTTGGGAGCCAGAACTGTTGATTTTATTCTTCCTTTGGAGACTCTAGCTATTTACATACAAACTTTAAAAACCTTTGAACACTATTTCTAGATAAAATTTAGGGTTTGTGATTCTTCCGGAAATAAAGTCATCTTTGTTCTAGGGGAAAGGAAACAAGGGGAGGAAAGTTTGTTCAGTTCTTCCCCAGTATGGTCGCCATTTATGTTATCACTCTGTAAATTCCCAGAGATTGTTGTGAGGTAAGTAGAAATTTATCAGAGGTAACCTTAACTAACTGCTTCGAAACTAGAAGCTAGCCCTACCAATTTCAGAGAGGGATCTCTCTGTAAGTTTTAAATTTGTTTGGATTTTCAATATTTTAGGCTAGTTAGAAAGACTATAACCAAGTTGTTTACTTTGTTTTTAAATGGAATGGTTGAATAACACTTACGCTTCCATTGGGCTATGGGTTCTGTTTTAAAAAGATAGAGGTTAAAGACAACTTTTATAAGATTCGTTTTACAGGGAAAGATAGTGCTAATGTTGGATTCTTTAGGAATAAAATGGTGTATTTGCTGAAAAGGTGAGATATCAGTTAAAACAAAAAAGCATTTAAGAATTTATTTGTTATAACATCAGCAAAAAAACATTTAAATCTATAAAATGTTAAGAATAGAGTACACAATGGCAAATTCTGCAACTTTAACTTCTTTTAAATATTAGAGTTAGAAAGACAATATGATAACTGAGAAGGGAAAAACTTTTACGCAGACAAAGGAAACTTCACCAACAATTAACACCCAAGAATCCTGTGAAACTTCTCTTTGTATTACTGGAACAACCTCTTGATAAAGATTACAAGGACTAAAGCTTGCTTGGGCATAGAGATCAACAACCCTCAATACTTCTAAGTTGGAAATATTTATAATAAAATTTTACAACAACCCTGTCATTAATGATCAGGATGTGATGTAGTCTGAGTCTAACTAACTAGCTAACAAATGTAGAAATGTAGTAATTGATGGTGATGTGTTGAATCTCTCATGTTGATTTCGAGGAAGACTATTGGTGAGTCATTCAGATGACTTTAATTGTGTTGGACGCTGAGTTGGATGAGGCTTTACCTTTACTCAATCAATTCACACAACTCATCCCATCTTTGTGTGAATGGGATGGTAACTTTCAATAACCGGTTGTAGACTTTGTCCATCTTGGTGTATTTAGAAAAAGTTGGCTTGATGAGGAAGATGTATTTGATTTTTTGATGTATGCCATGGTCATGCTACAGAGTCTCCAAGAACGCTTTGCATGTGATGCTACCCTGTATCCCTGAAAAATTGGAACTGTCTTTGGCCATGGTGGCGATCTTTTGCTTGTAATCAGACAAAGTCATTAATTTATCATGAAGGACATGTAGATCGGGAAGACCCTTTTTCTGTAAGGCTTCAATCTTGCTAAAAAATATTTGAAATCCACTTTCCATGTTCTGAGCCTTTTCCTCCAACTTCAACATTAATCCCTTTTTAGTCAATACTCTTTTTACTTCGAGGATAGTCTATGTTTTGTCTTCGAATTTCAGTTCTTCTAGCTCTTCTTTGGTTTTTGAGTTCAGAAACTTAAAGATCTTGTTGGTTGTCGAGGGCATGTCACCTAGCTCTATTTTTATCCTGTCAATGGCCTGTCTACTCTTTAACAATAGATCATTTTTCTCGAACATGATTTGCACCATGGGCCAAATTTCATTTATGGATTTTGAGATATCTGTCCATATATTTCCTTAGCCTTTGCTAATGTCTTACCTGCCACTACTTGTTTCTGGAGATGTTGTATTTCCTGCTTAAGCTTCTCTATTGCCTGTCTTGCAACATTGTATGTTTTTTGGAAAGAAGACTTGAGTTCCTGTAGACTTTCCATCTCCATTTTCATCCTATTGATCTATGTTCCCTGCAGAGTCATTTCCTATATGAACTTTGCTAGCTCCACAGTTTTTTCCAATGCTGTCAATGGAGTTACCGATGGAATTTCCACTATGGTGGTCATTGGCATAGTTGTTGTACTGAATTCAGCCCAAGGAACTACATTCAATGGAATAATTTCCATAGGGGTTGATTTCTCCTTCTCTTTCAATAATTTTTCTAACTCTGCCTCCATTTCCCTGAGTTGTGCGTTCTGCTGCATGATAAGTTTCAAAAATTCTTCTTTCTCATTTTTTGCCTCGACTATTTCTTTAGCTTGTGAATCCTCTGTTGGTGGCAATTTCAGTTGTTTTCTCAAAGATGTAATTTCATCATTCTTTTTGTTCAACATTTCCTCTGTTGCTTTGACACTCGAGGGATCATACCCAATCTTGAGTACCAGCTCCTCTAAGTATTTTATTATGTTATCCTTTGCAAAAGAGGATATATTTTCCAACTTCAATTGGGTCTGAAACATTGCTTAAAGACACCTATAACATTTCTGCTATAGAGGAAGCATGTGCCAATGTGGAGAAAACCATTTCTCCAGTATGTCTGTGCAATTCCATCTGGTCATCTGGATGAAACTGTTTGGTGTCAAAAATGATAGTTGACCTCTTGTAATTAGTGATCTATTTGGGTTGAGACACATGTGCTTGTAGAAATTCCAGATGCATTCTTCCTTTCTCTGTGTCAAAGGATGAAAATAGTCGATGTTGTGTTGTGGAAGTTTGCTTCCAAAACTAAGAGTAGGTGTTGTTGGTCAGCGTCTGGTTCTTCTTTTTAATCATTTCATTTTTTTCAAAAATTATTAGAGGTGTAGATCCTTGTGGAGTTTGGGTGGTCACATCTATCTCTTACATCATGGCTATGCATTTACTCTGTGTAAGAGAATGGTTTTATATGGTTGTTATAGAAATATTATCGGTGGCATTTATGCTTGTTTATAATGTTGTAGTTGTATTTAATTATGGGTATCATAAATTAGTCGAATATGTGTTTAAATTGATTGGTAAGCTACAACAAATAAATTAGCAAAAAAAAAATTGTTTTTATGTGTTATTCCGCAAGTAATGTTCAATGGTTCAGTTGGGATGTACGTTACAGGGAATCCATTTTAATGGGTTATGCCTAGCCCATTCTTAATCCTAAGAAAACTAAATACCATCCCCTTGAATTCACGAATTTCAAAATTATTAATATGTCAACCTAAAATAAAATCAACCCATAATTAATTATGTAGAAAATACAATGGAAGCTCTCTGAACCAAGTATTTAACCAATTTCAAAATCATTAATATGTCACCCTAAAATAAAATCAACCCATAATTAATTATGTAGAAAATACAATGGAAGCTAGGTATCTATCCAATTATCTTTGAATGGTTGGAATGTGCACCAATGCATGAAAATACACTTCTTTCCTGAATTAGGGGGAGGGTCAAGTTGGTTGGTTCTAGGGTCAATAAAAACTTGGACAGTTGTCTCTTTGGTAATACACAAATCTTTCACCTATTCCTTGCTCATGCTAATTGAGTAGTCTTTACTCATCCTAACCCTATATTTAAATATATCAAATAATTGACCCAAACATAGCCAAAAAAAAGATAGTTGGTGATTAGGATGTAGGTTTTTGTCAAAGTTTTACTCCATTCTAGTAAAATAAATAGTGCATTTAAACAATAACAAAATAATTTTACAAACTATTTCAATTTGTATAATTTAATAAATATAAATATGAAATTAATGAAAATTGGCGTATCTAAAATTAAAATGTTGAATACCAACTATATCAACCTCCTTCATGTTTATCCTCACCAACTCCAAATTGAATTAACAATAACAAAAACCTATCACTCCCAACAAAAGATGAAAACAGAGATACCACTTAGAGAAAAGTTTCCTATCATTCCCAACAAAAGATGAAAAAAAAGAGATCACTTAGAGAAAAGTTTTAGTATAGTATTTTTATTTTGTTTTCGAATAAAAAAAACGTATATACACTCTTAAAAGGTGTACATTATTAACAAACCATGCAAATTCCTAAAATTTATAATATAACAAAGCAATTCAAGTAAGAATGGAAGTTCATTCCTAAAGCCATGGTTGTAATGATTATAACTACATTTTAAAATGGAAGCGAGTTAGAAGTAAACAAACTCAATTTTTTTGAATAGTGGATTTGTTTTCTTCATTAAACATGTCTGGTCATGGTGGTAGAAACAACCAACCAATAACATTACACTGATCTCATTCATATACCAGAGAGGTTGGATGTAAGATTTTGAGTGGCCATCTACACAGATCATTTGTTCACAGGACAAAATCTGGAAAACACATCAGGCCAGTCATTATTTTACACCCTTTCTATTTTCAACCAATCTTTTCCCTTTGATGATTGAGCCACACGACAGAACCAAGAGAAATTCGTCGCCTTCTTTGCGGACCCGTGTTAGAAATGCGAGTCACTCATCGTGAAGCCTGAAGTTAATGAATTTGAATATTGTGTAAAAATATGAAATATAGGAAATTGAATGGGTATATTTTCAAAAGTTATAATATTAATTTTGTATTTTTTAAAAATGATGAAAGTCAATGTATCATTGAAATTACAATACCTTCCATTACTGCAAGCTCTCAAACATATAACTTATTTAAAAGATGCAAGCTCTCAAACATATAACTTATTTAAAAGATGGTTAAGCTATAAAAAGTAGTAGCAAAAATAAAATAGGTATGTATTTTAAGATATAGATTAAAAATAGTAAACAATATTATTTTTTTTTTAAATTATATATTTGAATCTACATAGTCTATTCTATGTGTCTATGGTTTCATCTACAATGGATTTGTGTAGCC
>ML810110.1:16221-61856 GCA_009831015.1 Picea engelmannii
ACTACTGCTACTTGCTATATGCATGTGCTGGTTTCCGATGATAATCGGCAGCATTTTGTATGGCCACAGGCCTACTCTCTTGTACACTCTGTCATTTTGTCTATATAATATAGCAGGATCCACTTTTTTACTCAAAAAAAAAATATAATTTTCTAACTTACAAAAAAAATTACATTTATAATAATAATATAATATGAATATAAATTTTATTTTATGAAATTATAGGTTTTAATATATATACTTTTAAAACTATACTATGTAATCGAATTGTTAAAAAAAAACTACTTATTTAATTTATATATATATATATATATATATATATATATAAATTTAAAAAATCTAATTTTAAATTAAATTTTATTATTATAATAAAATTAACTTAACCTTGATGCCAACACCGAATAAATATGTTTAAAATTATTACTTTATTTATTTGAAACTATCCATTTATTTATTTCAAAAACCAATTCCTTGATTGAAGTAAAACATTAAAACATTATAGAATCACATTATAGATTATAGATTCTAGTGACTAAATTTTCTCACATAATTTTTTTTGGTGAGTAGTGTTAGGAAATTTTATATAAATAATGTTTTATAATTTATTTATATTTTTATTAGTGATTGTATATGAGGTTATTTGTAACTTATTATATATATATATATATAATTTAATTAAAATAAAAATATTAATACGGAATGAAATTTTAAGATATAAATATATTTTAAGATATTATTCTAAATATCATAGATAATAATTATTAGTTGTGGTTTTTAAGATTAGTTTAATAAATCGGTGTTATTGTTGTAGGTTATTATTAGTAATCCAATTCATTATGTAGGTCCCAATTGTTCCTAATTTAATTTTTATTGGGTTAGGTGCATTGACTCTAAGCTAAATGTTTTACTTTGGATATCAATCTTGGGTGAAGGAGAAGTGTACTAGAGTTTTTTGAATTATTTCCAAGGGAAAAAACATAAACTAAAAATAGTCCACAAGACATGACACTAAAAATACCCATTTTGTTAATACTAAACAGAGGATCTATCACATCAACTTCTAATTTGGTGTAAGGAATAATAATAGTTATGAGCATGTCATGGCATTAAGCCATGTTGATACCAAAATGAGGAAGGATGTTATCACATCAACATGAAATTGATGCACATAATCCCAATTGCTAAACATGTGAGATTAGCTATATTAAACTTGAGTGAATGAAATGCAATGTTAATACTAAAATCCACAATATTAATACTAGAGTGAATAACATACACTAAAAATACTAAAATATATGTACTTGAGTAAATTACACAAATTATTTAATTGTAGAATTAGAATAATGATATTATATAAATGGCATGAAAGAATAACAATCCACTCTAGTGGTGATAATAAGTGAACTTAATTATATATACTAACTAGAATGAATGGCATGGCATGTTATATTAGTACTAAAATGGCTTATAATTTTGTAATAAAATGATTGAAATTAAATACAAAACATCGAATTATTCATATTATTTATTTGAATATGATAAAAGTTCAATACAAAATATTTTTGTATTTTATATATTAGAGAAGGAAAGTGTGATTTAAAAGTTTGGATGGAGAGGAGATGATATTATATTTTTTATTATTTTCCTCTGTACCAGAATTTTGATAACAGTCGCTCTTAATCAGAAAATCGTCAATAACATAGTCACTGTCCATTAAAAAAAATCATAAAACATTTTAAAAATGATAGAAAATATTTATAATTACCAAAATATTCCTTCAAAATGGAGGTAGGATCTCTCAACTTCAAAATATTCCTTCAAAATGGAGGTAGGATCTCTCAACTTCAAAATATTCCTTATGACTGCTCACGGTTCAAAAGACAAACAGTGAACGACATGTTCTCCGCAAATTTAATATTGTGAACGACACACGTTGACACACTTCACCATGTGGAGGGAGCACGTTGCAGCGAGGCGGGAAACGAGATAGCTCGCGTTCTCCTTTCTTCCCGCTGCTACAAATAGGGCTGGACACTACTAACCTAACCGAGCAATTCCATGAGACCTACGCGATCTCGCTCGAATACCCAGTTGAATCTGTTTTGGTCTGAGATTTGAATAATATTATTATTGTAGGAGCTGGTGTCATAGCCAGTCTGCTTACTTCTGTTTGTTTAAGCTAAGCTCATTCTCATTCAGACTAGAAAGCACTACTATGTTGAAATTCAGGAGGAGCAGCGGCACCCTGATGATCGCTAGCAGCTTCTACAGTGCGAAGCGTGGAGATTGGTACAAGAAACATGGTGATGACGACGACGACGACGACCCTGATTACGCCCCAGCTGCTTCTGATCTTCCTCTACACCCTCCACCTCATCATCAGCCACAGGATCATAATGGCTTTGTTGATTCCCCTTCCCCAAGTTTTCAATGGGCTCACCCCTACTCTGCCCACAGTCGTAACCAGCGTCTAGGTGTAATCTAATGAAAGCACTGTGTAGTCGTAATCTATTAGTTTAGCATCGACATCATAGGGTATCACCAGGCATGAGATGTAATGGCAGCTTAGCTTTAATATGTATTTTTCTCATGTTATATACTTGTCTTTTATATTCTTAATTCTCTGTATTGATACACATGCTGCTTCAAATTTTCTTGTCTGATCTACACCTCAATATCAGTAATTTTAATTTTATATTTTGGATAAGCCAATAAAATCAATACTTTGAGTAGTGAAGGAGCGGAGTTGTCTGATCACACAATATCAGTAATTTTAGTTTTATATTTCGGATACGCCAATCATGTCAATACCTCAGTAGTGATGGAGCTCCCTTTTGCCTGTTTCGGCTCTGCTGTAAATGGCTGACTGCATTCCCTTTGTCGACTAACTATTAAATGTCATTTGTGTTGCATTTCTTACTTTTATATACTTAATAATATTGGCATTACTGTCTTCTATAAAGTACACCAGTCTGCTAAATACTTAATCCATTACTTAATGCTTTTGTTTATTATTTGCCTTTTACAGAAGAAAAATTTCACGGATTATATTAAATATATAATTCTTAGCAGCCCATACAAATCTGCAATATTATTTGCCTGCTACCAACCATTCTGTAGCAAATACATTTTAATTTTCAAAGAATCTCAGCGATAACCATTCTGTAGCAAATACATTTTAATTTTCAAAGAGTCTCAGCGATAACAATGGATGAAAGTGTTGCTAATGTTGGATTAAGCATTGAAAATCTCATAGGAATGTTGATGGTAGAAATCAAAGCGGCTTATCAATTTTTTGTCAGAGAATTGTGACATTTAGAAGATCAAGAGCAAGATCTTCTGAATTGCTGGGTACGTATGGCATCATTGCTCATAGCTTTTGCCATTACTTCTTGCCGGATTGCACCCTAAGACATATGGGCGCTTTATAATGACAGCCAAAAGTCGGGTTTATTGACTCAGTAAACGCTATTATTACGCTGATAGACGCTTATAATTTGGAGAATTTGATGGAGGTTTTAATGATTGCACGGTGGGGATATGTTCAATAGCCTTTGCCATTAGGGTATGTAGGGCTTCATTGCTCATAGCCTTTGCCATTACAGCTTGCCATATTGCACCCTCATAGAAGAAGCCATATGGGCTCTGCACGTGCACAAAAGGTGGAGTGAGCGCCCAGTGCATAGTTTGCCCGCACCTGAGGAAGTGCATGACAATTGTCTTGAAGTGCGCATCATATTGGTCTTTGTAGCTCGGATATTTTCCGGCTAGACAGTTTTTGCATATAAATATTTTGGGGCTTGAGAGGTTTTGAGATTGGAGGGTTTGTATGTTTTGGTGTGAAAAAGTGTAATGTTTTGTGCATGCACCAAGAGAGGGTGCTTGCTCATTTCATAGTTTTTGGTGTAGAAAATGTAAAGATACTCTAAAAAATATATCAATCAGAAAAAAAAAAAAGATCGAGATTAAATTCCACTTAAAAAGGAAAAAGGGGCTAAGAATGAAGAAGTACGAATATTTTAATAATATTTCCAAAAATATAATTTATGGTATATATATTTATCCTAAATTCCTAAGGGATGGGAATGAGTCACCAAGTGGAGCGAAACTAGTTCTTAAGGTGGCAAGTGTCTAGTTTTAGTCATGCAAATATATTGTTGGGCTTTAGTGTATTTTGGGGGGATTCATTTATTCTTTCATCATGCATACCAACTTTTCTATGCTAAGCATATGTATCTTGTTGTAACTTGTTAGCACCACATAAACCTGTATTTGGGAAGGCATGTGTGCTATTGAAGAGACAGGTTGTCTGTGCTATTGAAGAAGTGGGTTGTCGGGACCGTGTGTTATTGAATAGACGAGTTGTCAATCCCATGTGCTATTGAAGAATCATGTTGTTCGGACTGTAAGAATTCTCTCCAAATGAGAGAACTACTAGGAATTGCTTTCCCAAGGTGCCCAGTTGCAGCTATAAGGCTCTGAGAATTCGTGTTCGGCCTATTGCTGAAGCCTTGGAAGGGAAGTGGGGCAGTCAAAAAATTGTTGAGAAGAGAAGGGATACACTTGGGGTGGGACATGCATGTGGGGAATGAGGGATTGTATTACGTTTGTTGGGGTTGACACCTTTGTCTAGGTGTTTTGGTTGTTAATATACATTATCTTGGCTTAGGAATCCTTTGCCTTGGTGGAGTTTAAGCCCAACTGAGTTGTGACCTACTGCTGAGATTTTTTGAGTGATAGAGTCTATGGCTAGGAGGAACATCTGAGGCCTTTTCCCAGTTGGTGTATTACAAAAAAATATAAGTGTCTTCTTATGTGTATTTAATATGTAATTTGCATATACATATTAAATATATTATGTGTTACAATTGTGTGTGTGTGCGGATTATATATGTTGTAGAACTACATGTTTGTTGCATATGCAGGGCATGGCCATGACAATTTATATGTGCTTATATACTATTTAACATGTGAAAGCTTATGCTATATGTGTTTATGGAATTGGTACATAATTATGTTGGGTTGTGCATGTATTGTTAGTTCTGCATAACAATTGCAGATATAGAGCATGTTAGTTATTAAGTGTTTTCTGTTAGACAATTATGTGGTAATGATCATGGAATTTTGAGGCAAGGCTTGAATCATCATGCAGGTAGGGAAATTAGTCAGTGCATGAAAATGGGACAGAACTCGCGCACGTCATAGGAATGGTTGCATCCATAGTTGTATTATGAGTTCATTCTGATGTTATAGTCACTATCTATTAAGTAACTTCAACAATAATCATATGGGTTCTAGCGCGAAGCTAGTAATGTCATGCATGCTGAGGGATGGTCGATGCGACTGACACAATGATGGTTGAACGCGTAGAATTTCTAAGACATAGTTGTTGCACACAGTATGAGGCCGGTTTGCGTGCACTAGAAAAACGTAGATACGGGTATCACAAGGCCAATTATGCGCGCTATTGGTTTCAATGAGTTGTTTCCGCAGAAGAAATAATTGATATCAGAGATTTATTTAGCGAGTTGCGGTAGTTGAGACTTTACAATGTGGTAACAGAACTTAGCTAAGAGGCTGAATACATTACAAAGTGGTATCAGAGCTCAAAATTTTTATGTGACGTGGCCTAGAGCAGAGTTGGGGATGTTGCAAATATGGTCCATACACAGTGTTAGAATTCCTTGGAGAGAATGTGTATCATCTATATTTTCCCACAAAACAAGGCATACATGATGTGTTAAATGTGAATAATATGAAGTTGTTCGAGCCTCCTCTTCTCGAAGAAGTAGTTACAGTTCAACACCCAGTTGACAACATCCTAGATTTCCAGCCTCTTTTATTTTTCGATCAAATTCTGGATTCACAAACAAGGTCCACATGTCAACAACAATATATATCATATCTGGTCAGAAAAAGGGCTATTTTCCCACTTAGGCCAAGTGGTTGTCCGCTCACACAATGCAGGGTGTGTGCACAAAATTGGTGGATGAAAAAGTGGCAAGGGGGTCAACAGGAACACACACTCGTAGAAACACGTGTACATTCTCAGGAATGTCCATGTGTTCTTGAAGCTATAGGTTTGGAAAATCTCAAACCTCCACTCAACTTGCCACATAGGTTCATAAGTAGGAATGCTCTCTGATATAACATTTTTAACAAATTGTGGGCGCAATTTGTCCCCATTTGCACACATCACGCTCATGTTTTTACCCTCATTGAGCAAACAAAGGGAAGGAGATCTGTCAATATCTTGTCAGCGTGTCCCATTAAAGCCAGATATGCTTGATTTCTCTTCTTTTCTTTCCAATTTAGTAATTTTTATTTTTATTCAATTAATTTAATATATTTTAAAAGAATCTAAATTAGAGAAATTTTTAATAAATCTCATATAGAAAATTTAGAGAATCACCTCTTACATTCACTAACATTTCCCCTTTAAAAATAACTATAGAGAATTTACAAGAAATGAGAAGTGTGCAAGTCCATTAGATCACACAAGTGAGCGGAGTAGAACAATGAAGGACAACGATCCCCAACAGAGAGAGATATGAAAAAGAGATCTCATCTCAAAAAAGAGGTCCGTGAATTGGAGAAGGCATCAATAATTTGGGTGCTTTATGTTGGGTACCATCCTCGTATCAAAGGGAAGGGCACGAGAGTTTCTGAAGGAGCTATTTCCAAGGAAAAAAACCATAAGCTAAAGAGAGCCACAAGACATGACATTGAAATACCCCATTTTGTTAGTACCATACAAAGGAGGATCTCTCACATCAACCTAGGGTTTGGTGTTGGGAATGTCAATTGTTATGCATGTGGTAGGACATTATGCAATGTTAGTACTAGAGTGAGGGAGGATGTTATCATGTCAACTTGGGGTTTGCTAAGCATGTGAGAGTGACGATGTTAAGCTTAGTGAATGAAATGCAATGTTGGTGCTAAGATCGACAATGTTAGTACTAGAGTGAATAAAATGCACTAATATTACTAAAGTGTTAGTACGGGAGCTAATTGATGCAATGATAGCATTGGAATGATTATATTATGTGAATAACATGCAATTATAACACTCGAATGATGATATCAAGTGAATTAGGTATAATATGTTAGTGTTGAGATCAACAATGTCACAAGTACGAGATTGATTGAATGACATATGATGATAGTACTAGAGTGAGATAGTACATGGATTGAATGTGATGTTATCACTAGGATTGATACTATCACTACCAATTTGAGTAAAATTTATGCAATTATAAATACTAACCAAATTAAATGTGATAAGGCATAAGCTACCTAAGAATCAAACTAAAGAAATAAAAACCAAAATGTTTTAGTTGATGTGAAGAAAGATAAGATGTAAAAATAAAAACCCAAGAAATTAGAATATATCATAATAGATCAAGCACTTTACGCATATGGCATAAGGGCCTCTCTTATAGGTTTACAATGGGTCCACAACCTAACTACCAAGCAATAAGAAATAATATTGTATGAATGCAACTAGAAGGATGGAAACAAAATGATACTAGATGCTTAACAATGCATGTAACTCATTAAAGTTGGACAATGGGGATGTCTCTTTAACTTGGTGGGTGTGTTGTAGGTGAGGTGGCTATCTCCCATGGTGTTCCCTCCTATTCCATATGAATTTCTCTTGGTTTAGCTCAAAAGCATCCCCATTTGAAGTGGGGAAGGATGGAGAGAAAGGACTAGCACGCAATGATAGTTGTTTATGTGTAGCAATAAGGGGTTATGTTTAGTTGAAGGGAAAATGTGAAAGTGTGTGGAAACCAATACATGTGCCTATAACTAAAACAAGTGATGCTAAGAAACATGAAAAGAACTATAGGTCTATGTAGTCTTGATGGTGTGCAAGAAAACTTTGAGCAATTGATGTCAACTCGTGGTATGATAACAAAAAATAAGTGAGCATAAGATGTAGTGTTTACCTCCGAGTTTAGGAATGACACTAGAGAAGGTGAGAAAGCCAACAATATCTTATAAGAAAATCATTTACTTCAAACTTTCATAATTAATAAGTAAATGATTAGTTATCAATAAAATATAAAAAATAATAAATTCCATATAAATAAAATTTTAAAAGTAAAATAAATGTAATTTCTTTTTATATATAAAAATAATTAGTTTATTTTAATTATTTTAGTAGAAAAGGAAAAACTTATTATAGCACAATTTTTTCTTCTTTTGGAATTTTATTTTTTAAAATAAAATATAAAATTATAATTTATAGGATCAAATTGGGTTAGTTTTAGTATAAATACATTTTATGCCCCCATAAAAAAATATTAACTGTTTTTCACTATTACTAAGAAAATCATAAACCATGGTAAATGAGAGAAAGTATTCGTGATGATGACTAAAACGTTCCTTAAAAAAACAATCTAGGCTCTAGTGAGTGCTCATAAATCCAGAGGCAATAAGTAGATGACATGTTTATGTTCACAAAGTTAATATCATGAAGGACACGCGTCAACACACTCCACCATGTGGACGGAGCACGTTGGAGCGAGGGGAGAAATATGATAGCTCGCCTTCTCCTTTCGACCAGGGGCTACAAATAGGGGTGGAGACTAATAACCTAATCAAGCAATTCCATGAGCCCGAGGATGATATATTTTTGCATTTTGGGTTTTTAATAAGTTTTGAATATAAAATATAACATTTTTATAAAAAGAAGTTATATAAATATAAAAGTTAAAATCTTTGTAAAGCTCTAAGAAGTTGTTTGGGAAATTTTTATTATTCATAATATAAATAAATAATATTGTGTATATAAAATAAATAATATTATAGAAAAATTTATCCCTTGGGGATGAGGACATTTTATCATGATAAATTTTTACAAGAATTATTGGCTGTCAACAATGGCAACACGTTAAGAGTTCAAAAAGCAAACAAGAGGTGGTGAGAAGAGTGAGAGCAACAACTAGCTAGGGTTTGATAGTCGCAAACACAGAGGAGCACAACATGGTTACCAAAGGGGGTGGTAATGGAACCCCCTCATACAAGCAGATAGTGATGGACAGGGGCAAAGGCCCACGAGGCGGCGGTTTCAAGGAACTAGTGACGAGCACATTGGGATCAGAACCAGAAAAGAATCAGGAAAGCAACCAGGAAGAAAGAGACTGCATGGGGGAAGAAGCCAGAGTAACCCAGAATGATGCGCAAAAACCAGCGAACCCCAATGGGGTAGAAGGGCGCAACCTGTGTAAACCTAAGACAACACTAATACTGAAGGATCCACAAACGCAACTCTACCGGGACCAGATGAAGACGCATGCACTCATTTGCAAGTTCGTGGGTTTGTGGCCCATAGAGAGAACGTTGTGAAACTCGATAAAATACCAATGGAAGCCAAGCGGGGAAGTGGAACTCCACCTGGGGTCGAAAGGCTTCTTCACAGCAGTATTCATGAACTTGGAGGACAGGGATAGAATCTTTGAGGGGGGGGCATACTTCCATGCCTCAGCAGGACTGTACATGCGGCCATGGAAGGAAAACTTTTCCCCAGAGAAAGAAACCTTCAAGAATGTACCCGTCTAGCTGAGGCTTTACTCCCTACCGCTAGACTACTGGCTACCCTCCACCTTCGAAGCAATCGGGAACAAACTTTGAAAATATGTGAAGACATCGGAAGCAACCCTAAAAGGGAGATATACCTCTTACGCAAGGATCTGCATAGAGATGGATGTTTCAGGGGCACTCCCAGAAGCCATAAGCCTAGAATTCAAGGATGAGGAATGGATAAAAAGCATTGACTACGAGCAGATCCCTTTCAGATGCAGAAGATGCCATGAACATGGACACCTATTCAAAGAATTCCCTCTCAATAGAAAACAAGAAAAGAAAAACACCAAAATACAACAGGATGAGGAGGGATTTATCAAGTCGAACCACAGGAACAGAGCAAACAAGAAACCAAGTAAAGCCCCAACGGGAAGCAATATGGAAGCGAGGACTTGAACGGAAGGGCGGGAAAAAACCAACAAAAGGGGAAGAAGCAGGAAAGGAAAAGGCAAAAGCCAAAGAAACTAAGGAACAAACCACAAATGAGAACACAAACAGCCCAAGCAATAAGATGGAATAGGGGGTAGCGCAACTCCTATGGACGGAGAAACCAAAGATGCCAACACCCCCATGCAGGAGGCAGACGGAGATGTGGAAATGACGCCAAGTGAGGTAGGTACGGAAGATCCTGATCTCAGAGATATTGTGGAAAGGGAAGGAATAGATCTCTCGAACATACTGGAGCAATGGAAAAGGCAGGGTGTAGACAATGTACCAGTGGAGCAACTAGATAATATTCAATACATATTCCTCCAAAGGGAGGAAGCAAAATCCAGAGGGCTTAATTGCACGCACAGGGAGATAGGACACCTTGGAATCAAAGCAGGCGAGGGACAACTCCAGCTCTCACCCAAGCAGACGAGAAGGAAGAAAGGCATGAAATCAAACAACGTAGCCCTATAGGAACTAGGAGCTCTACTGATAAAATCAGGTAAGATCAAAAAGCTCTTTCCCAACTCCCCCCCACATGTTTAAATGAAGATTATAACATGGAATATTAGAGGCCTAAACAACCCATGAAAACAAAGAATCCTTAAAAACAGACTGAGGAAGGAACACCCGGACCTCTGTTTCATCCAAGAGACAAAATGTACTATAGACAGAATGGAAACAATAAACAATAAACAATGGAGCAAGTACAAGACATTGGTTGTCGAAGGACATCAGACGACATGCGGTATTCTAACTTTGTGGAACCCACAAGTGATGAATTTACTAGCAGTCAAAGCCAGTAAACACACACTTTCGGTTAACATGCAAATCATAGGTAACACGGAGGTGATTCTATGCACTAATGTGTATGGTCCCCAGATGTTGGAAGAAAAGAGAAGAATGCTCCTAGACCTAGAAAACCTAAAAAGCCATTCCAGCAACCTCCACTGGATCCTGGCAAGGGACTTCAACATCATCACGACACTTGCAGGAAAAAAGGATGCACCAGGAGACTGGATAGAGATGAGGAATACTTTTTAGCTTTCATTGATACAATGGAGATGGTGGACATCAAAACAAGTAATGGCACATTCACATGGAACAACAAATGGGTAAAGCAACATCAGATACCAACAAGGCTAGACGGATTCTTGGTGTCAGAGTCCATTATTCTAAAGGGTTTAACTTTAGACTGCAACATCCTTCCTTGGGGGGGTTCAGACCACTATCCAGTCCAATTGGAATCAAACTTCCAAACCACACCGAGGAATAGACCATTCATAATCGAGAAATTTTGGATCGAACATCCCACTTTCAAGGAGAATATCAGCCAATGGTGTCGAGCGCAACAACTGGAGCAAGGGACAAAGATGTTAAATCTTTATAAGAAACTCAGGTACATCAAACATAAACTCAAGGAATGGAACAAGGAAATCTTTGGAAACATAAACCAAGAAAAAAAAATATTGAAGACAGAATGAGGAAACTCCAGGAAATTTGCATAGACGAGGGCTATACAGAGGATAGGAAAAAGGAAGAGACCTAAATGACCCAAGAATGGGAAGCAAGATGCTAACAGGAAGAGACTCTATGGCGCCAAAAGTACAGAATCAGGTAGCTAAAGGAAGGAGAACGGAATACAAAGTTTTTTCATAGAACAACCATTGCTAGAAGAACCCACAACAAAATCCTAAAAATTCGGGATCAGGATGGGATCGAGAGAGAGTCCCACAAGGACATTGAAAACATATTGGTAAACCACTTCCAGGGGATAGCCCAGGAACCCAACCAAGATAGAATGAAGTCCATACAAAGGATAACTCAGCACATCCCCAGGATAGTTATCGAGGAACAAAATATAAACCTAAACAAACCCATCGCTAAGGAGGAAATTGACCAAGTGGTCCAGGAGATGCCCAATGGAAAGGCCCCATGCCCAGATGGTTTCATGGTGGAATTCTTCAAATCCTGCTGGGAAGTGGTCAAACGGGACGTGTATGGGGTTGTGGAAGACTCCAGACGCTCGGCCTCCATGTTTATTCTGATGATGGAAGGACTCAATAGAAGCATAAAAATCACAACTACAACAAGAGAAATAACAGGCATCAAACCTTTCGAAAACTGCCCTACCTCCACGCACCAACAGTTCATTGATGACACCTTACTCCATGGCACACCCACGGTCAAGGAAGCGAAAGGCCTATAAAATAATCTTAGAAGAGTTTGGGGAAGCCTCAGGCATGGAGATCAATAACTCCAAATCCATGATCTATTTCTTCAATACCAACCCAACAATTCAAAGAAACCTGGCAAATATTTTGGGGTTCGAACGCAAGACACTCCCAATGAAATACTTGGGAATCCCCCTGATGGACAGAGCATGCAAAATGAGAATATGGGAAGGAGTGATCAACAAACTACAGGAGAGGGTGAAAAACTGGACTTACAGATCCCTCAACCTAGTGGGGAGACTTATTCTGACCAAAGTAGTTCTGCAAGCAATTCCGACCTATATGATGTCAGTGTTTCTCACTCCCAAAGGAATACTCCAAAAAATAAGAACCATCCAAAGGGACTTCCTATGGCGAGGAGCGGAAAGCAATAAAAAATGGGCCCTTGTGGCCTGGGAGAAGGTTTGCAAACCCAAATGCAAAGGAGACCTGGGTTACAAGACCCATAGGTAACCAATGAAGCCTACGGGTCGAAACTCTGGTGGATATGGGTCAAAGAAAAGGAAACACCATGGGAAACCCTCTGGAAGGCCAAGTATGCCCCGGACATCAACGACCAGGATCAAATTCACTTTATGGGCACAAGGGAAGGATCATCCATCTGGAATCTAGCCTAGTGCAACAAAACCTAGATCTAGAAACACAGCTTCTCGGAAGTGAGGAATGGTAAAACAACCAGATTCTGAGAGGACGTGTGGTAACATGAACCCAAAATGGAAGATACGAATAGGGAGGAACTCAAACAGGAGATGACCGAGCAAGGAAAAATCAAAATCCATGACTACTGGAAACAAGAAAATGACTGTAACAGATGGAGGATCTGGGACAAACTCAATCCACAAAATAGAGATTGGATCGCAACAATAGTGAAGGAGGTGGAGGTGGAATTGGGGAAAAGGAAAATTGCCATCTCAGAAGAAGAGGACCAACTAAGATGGGGCAGGAAAAATGGTGGGGAGTTCAACATAAAATAATCTCAGAATTACATCACGGCCCAGGACCAAGAAGATTTGGTGCAACAGTGGGGAAAGATTTGGGATAGCCCCCAGTGGCCAAAAATCAAAATTTTCCAATGGTTAGTACTTCACAACCGAATTCTAACCTGGGAAAACCTAAGGAAAAGGGGCTTCATAGGCCCATCATGATGCCACCTCTGTCAAGCAAAGTAAGAAACAATGAATCACCTCCTCGATGAATGTAATTACACAACAAAGATCTGGGATTGGGCGGAAAGCATCTTTCACCAGTCCAATAGGACTCGAGGTAACATCAGCGCAACCATCAATAAATGGAATGAGAGTTATAGAAAAAATGAAATGGTGAACCTCTGTTGGAATCTCATGTCAGGGATGATTATATGGGCAATATGGAAAGAAAGGAACATGCGCATCTTCAGGAACGAAATCCTTCCAGAAGGAAAACTCAAGGAAGCAATACTCTCTCAAATACGAGAAACGGTGCAGAGCCGCAACTGCCAGACCGGAAAAGCGCAACCCACAAGCCAAGACTCTTGAATCCTAGAATTTTTTCACCTAAAAGATGAGCGCAACAACACACAAGTAAGGCGGCCACCACAACTCCAATCAGGAGAGCGCAATTGGACACCACTCCCGGTAGGGTTCCTCAAGTTAAATTTTGACGGGGTGACAAAAGGGAACCTAGGAATGACATGGATGGCAGGGGTGATTAGAGATAGTGGTGGAAACATAATCTGGTTGTATGTTGGGAGTATGGGAAACTCAACCAACAACACAGTGGAAATTGGAGCCCTGGAGCTCGAGCTCGAAATTCTAAGCTGTGAAAGGATGACCAACACTATGGTGGAAGGTGACTCCACCTTGGTCATCAACACGGTAAAGAGACTCCAAAATGGCACCAGAGTGGGAAAGTTCAGAGACATTGGCACCTGACACACTCCCTACAAAAAATTCAGGAGCATCTACAAACAATTAACAAAATGGAGTTGTACTGGGTACGCAGGTTAGTAAATGGCCTGGCGGACAGAATTGCCAACGAGGGGGTTAGCAAGGAAGGACCAGAACTAGATACTACCTGGTTCAACATCTTGGAAGGACAATTCAAAATGGACTGCCTCCAACTAGCGACAAAAGATTGTGACCACAACTTAAGCAAGGAAGTTCACATCAAGGAGGGCAGCAAAAGGCCTAGGGGACGACATGCAGGACCCATGCAGGGTATGATTGCCCAACACTCGACCACCAATCACAATGCAGGATCAAATTATACAACATGCGAGGGTACGATAACAAGGTTGTGTCAACAGTAATATTTGCGGGGAAAGACGATGAGAAAGTATCGACAGCATACAACAGAAAACGAATGACATAAGGCAAGAGGGATTGACACGAACCAGTATCGAGCTACCACGCCAAAGACCAGGTACGGGGAGATGCTCAGTAGGATATCAAGCGAGAAAGGGAAAGGGCCCGTACAGGGATAATGATGGAGTCATCATGATCATACATACCACGAAGGGGAAAAAGGACCGGAAGGTTCACCTCTACGGGCAGACCATGCTTGGAAGGACGAGCCCACAGTGGGGAAATTTCAATAAGAGAAGAAACAGAACTAATAGATGTAAATAGAAGAGCGCAACTACAGGAGCCACCATAGACACAAGGGCAGGAAACAGGTTGAGAATCCAGCAAAGGAGCTTCCATAGGCCAGACAGGATGGTGTGAATGAAGTGAACACACAGCAAAAGGAACCCCCTGGGGAAGGGAACTCAGAACAATCCTCGATGGGTTTCAAGGATGGAGCAAGCAACCAGAGACGCGGAGGGCACCTTTCACACCCTGGTTGCACCGAAAGGAAAGGCGACCATTAACCGTTTGGAAAAGGAAATCAAGAGAAGTCACAAGGGAAAAACATGAGATGCTCTGACTCAGGAAACAGACTGGGTAACTGGCCCAGGAACCACGCAACCTAGGGAAACCCTCTACCACAAAACGATGGAGATGGCATGGAAAACAAAGATGTTGATTGGCAAAGTGAGCTCGCAAAGGGAGGATGCGAAATGGGAGAACAACAAGGAACACACGAAACTGTTGCACGAAATTCTGAGACGCCTCAGTAGTTTGGAAACCATTACCAGACTGCTAACTGAGGTCGAGAAGGACCAGCAAGCCAAGATTGAGTGGTTGGCTGCTCAATTCCACCTCTACCTGCGCTACGTCCATCACATGGACATCACGTCAGTCGACGGGAACAGAGCGCCAACACACATCTGAAAGACTCGCACGATCTCCCAAAAGGAGGAGAACAAGGGCCAGGCTAATGAAGGAAAGAAGCATATCATCATCCTGGACTAGCGTCTGGTTAGTCTATTGGCAAGTCAGTCGGGTCAATCCAACGTTTGTTTAGTCTTTGTTTCTCCTTTTCATGTTTGTTGTCATTATCTTGTAAAAAATTGGATATGGTAGGACTAGATTGGTTTTCCATGGTGGCAGTCCAGTCATATCCCTTAACTTTTTCAGAAAGTGCAACTCAAGAACCCCTAGTCTGGTTTACTTTTTGGCAAACCAGGGAGTTCCCTTTTTTGTACTATAACCCTCTTTTAGTAATACAAGTTCTTAAACTCACTTAAAATATATATATATAATAATAATATTATGCATACATGATAAGCAATTTATACTTAAATTCATACAATATTACATGATTTATATTCTATTTGAAATTTAATATATCCAAATTATTTAAGGTGAATTGAATATAAATCTAACATATATATTAAATGATATTTATAATTTTACTATGATGATATGAACTTCAAATTCAATACATAAAATCTATAACTTTACTATAATGATATGAACTTCAAATTCAATACATAAAATCAATTTTAATTTAGGAAAAAATATTATGAATTATTAATTTCTATATATATGTATTCTAAATATAATGAACTCCAACTTCATAAAGAGAATTTAAGTTGAAATACATATAAATTATTGAATTTTTTTGTTCCGAAAACCAAATCCATTGAAAATATATATATATATATTTATAATAAAAAATTATAAAATAATAATAATATGAATCATTATGAATTATTAATTTCTATATGTATTCTAAATATAATGAACTCCAACTTCATAAAGAGAATTTAAGCTGAAATACATATAAATTATTGAATTTTTTGTTCCGAAAACCAAATCCATTGAAAATATATATATATTTATAATAAAAAATTATAAAATAATAATAATATGAATCATTTAACATATAATTTCAAATTTTATATTCTTTACAATATTAACTGTTTCAACAATGATATAAATTATTCAATATGTAATTTTAAATTCTATACACATCCGTACAAACAAATGTATCAATAACAATAACATATAAAAAAAAAATACACAATATTAATTGTTTCAACAATGATATAAATTTTTCAATATATAATTTTAAATTCTATACACATCCGTACAAACACATGTGTAATAACAATAGCATATAAAAAATACAGCCAATCATATTTATAATAATAATATAACATGAATATTAATTTTATTTTATAAAGTTATAGGAATGATATAAATTATTCAATATATAATTTTAAATTCTATACACATCCGTACAAACAAATGTATAATAACAATAGCATATAAAAAATACAGCCAATCATATTTATAATAATAATATAACATGAATATTAATTTTATTTTATAAAGTTATAGGTTTTAATATATGTATTTTTTAAACTATGTAATGAAAAAACTATTAATTTTATTTTATAAAGTTATAGGTTTTAATATATGTATTTTTAAACTATGTAATGAAAAAACTATTTGATTTAAAAATAAAAAATGTATACATCAATTTAAAAAATAAAAAATTTATACATCAATTTTATTATTATAATAAAATTAACCTACATAAAACTTAACTCAGCAACAGCCTTGATGCACGACACCCAATATCGTAGTGTACTTGGAAAATCAAAGATATTTAAAACTATCACTTTCTTTGTTTGAAAACTATCCTTTAATTTATTTTAAAAACCAATTCTTTTATCGATCTAAAACATTTTAGATTATCCGTGTCTAAATTTTTTAGATAAACTTTTTGGGTGAGTAGTGTTAAGAAAATTTTATATAATAATAATAATAATAATCTATTTTTAAGGTCACGGCCAAGACACCATCTCAAATTGGTGTTTGAGACCCCCTTGTTTATGTTAGAAAGTTTTATATAAATAATGTTTTATAATATATATATACCTTCTTTTGGAAAAATGTTTAAATTTTATTTCATCAATTTGAAATGAAAATTACATTTTGTAGAATACATGGACTTCATTTATTTGTCTAGAGATTCTCAATAGGCTCATAGCCTATTCTTTAGAACACGAAAAATAATTACAAAGTCTTCCATCTTATGGCTGCATGTGTAGGCCATAGTACAAGTGTGAAAATATCTAAGAGTAGATACTGAGTAGTGCTCACAGAATGCAAATATAAGGAGACTAATAATACTTCATCACATAATCGACTTGGGGGCTCTGAGATTGAGCATCAAGACTCACATAAATAGACTAAAGACCAAAAAAAACTAAGAAAGCTTCACAAAGTGATCTAGAGGATCAATAAAAGGCCTGTGATACTAAGCAAAATGTTCTCCTTCAACATCTTCTGCGATCATCCACTGCCCTGGTGCCAATAGAAGACCTTCTTTAGATAGTTTATCTGTGTCCATATTAAATTCCCTGTATACATGTCAAAAGAGAATGGAGTCAAAAGAATCCATAAATTTGAAAATTTCCCTAAGCAGTGAAAGCAGTTGAATATTGTGATAGGATTGGGTTTTCTACACCCAATTGATAACATTCAGAGAGTCTCCAAAGATCTGGATTGTAGTTATTCCTTTTTCACCAACAAAAGTTAATAAGATATTCAAGGACAAGAGTTTCTCATTGTTATTGGAGCCTAGCCCCAGTCCCATTTTGATTTTGTAGAAATGGTTTTCCTTGAGGTAAATGATGCCCCCCCCTCCACATACATTATCATTTTGTTGAGACACCCCATCAAAATAAGCCCAAGGTTTTGAGTGATCCACTTCTTCTTCATGAAAAAACCGAGGAGGACGCAAGTCCTTGGGTCGGGGAAAGTGAGATAGGATGCCCAAACCTTGTCCAACTACCACCTCAAGAACAATGGACTTTCCCATAAAAATAGTGTTATTACAAGCCAACCATATGCCCCAACCGATTATGAGAGGAAGAGCCTTGAGGTTTCAGATGATGACATTTGATGCCCAATATTTCCATTCCTCTTCACTTGATTGTCCTTTCAAGGAGAAAATATGGCCCAACTGTTGAGAGACTTCAAGCCATGTTTGAGCCTCAAGGGGAAGTTTAAGAAAATGTGAGTCACTAATTCCTAACTAACTTTGCAAAGGGAGCACCATCTCGACCTCTCAACCTGTCTCTTTTTCATTCTATCCCAAGTAGGCACTCAATCCATGATCATACACCACATAAAAATATGAGACTTTAGTGGGAATTTTACCTTCCATATACCTTTCCACCACCAAGAAGGATCCATTAAATGAAGTTCAATGTTTAATTGAATGTAACCAAGATTTGGGGTATAACTCCCATGCAGAGCATATTTCCAGACTGATTCATCTTCTCTATCCATGATACACATGTGTGCTACTTTTAAATCCCAAATGTAGTTTTCCCAAAAGCATATATAGGGTTTTCCTATCCCCAATTGATGATGATTCCTTCATTCCTGAGACCAAATTGAAGTGCGGGATGAATCAACAATTTGATGGAGAAAAAAAAACCCTCCTGCATTAGGAAGATTAATCAGGTTTGGAGGAAGATTGTGGTTTGCTCCTCTTCCCAGCTAGGGATCAGAGCCCAACCTGAGTTTTTTTCCTTTCCCAACTCGCCAAGCTAGTCCATCGCCCACTCCTTTAAATTCTTGTGTAATCTCCTTCCATATAATAGAGAACCCCACATGGACTTTGTTTGGTCTTCTAATACAATCCTTAAGGGAGTCAGGTTGAATATATTTTTGATAGATCATTGAATGCCACAAGTTGTTTGTTGGTATCAATCTCCAGCATGCTTTTGCATCCAAGGATTTTGAAAAGAGAAAAATATTTTTCAATCCCCATCCTCCAAGAGATTTAGGCAAAGCTAAATATATCCAATTTACCCAGGGAAAGACAACGAGATCCTTGGTGCCTACCCAAAGAAATATAAAGCTAATCCTCTTAGCCTTCTCCAAAACACCCTTTGGGATCCAAGCAAGAGACATCCAATAAACTGGTATTGCTTCTAGGACCCACTTTACCAAGGCCAACCTCCCTACGTTATATAATCATCTGAGGCTCCATAGCTTGAGGCATTTATCGATCTTGACAAGAAACTAGTTCCAGTCCTCCTTCTTACAACAATTTGATTTCATATGGAAGCTTAGATATTTCAATCCTACTTCAAACGCCTTTATTTCAAAGGGAAAGAGATTGGAATTCAACTCTTCTTCCTCCACATTATTGGCCGAAAATGTAGAATTTTTTGCATTAATCATCATTCATGTTTCCTTGTTGAGTAAATCCAAGATAGAGCTCAAATTGTTTGCATCTCCCACTAGCCCATTGCAGAAAAGCATGACATCATCCATAAAAAGTAGATGAGAGGGTTTGAGTGTGGGAGAGATTGGGATTCCTTCAAACTCCCCTTTTTCCTTCGCATCCATCATGGCCCTGTTGAGGCCCTCTTTAACTAGAAGGAAAAGGAGGGGAGAGGGAGGGAAACCTTGCCTCAACCCACGTCCTGCATTAAAGAACAGGGAAGCCGAGACATTAATATGAACTACAAATGATGTCAAGGTGATGCAAATCATTACCCAATTAATAAAAGGAACTTCAAAGCCCAAATGGGTGAGGATGAGCCTTATGTATAACCATCTTACTCTATCATACGCCTTTGAAAGGTCAATCTTTAAAACAACCCCTTTACCTTTCCTGGTTTTCAAGGAATGAATCCCTTCTTGCGCCACCCCGATGGCTTCATGGATTTGTCTTCCTTCCAAGAACCTGCATTGTTCTTTAGATATTGAGGTCGAGAGGATAGATTTTATTCTCCTTGCGATCACTTTGGCCACCACTTTGTAAAGACAATTGCACAACGATATCAACCTAAAATCATTCAAAGAATGAGGAGAGTCAAATTTAGGAATCAGTGCAATAAAAGTTGAATTAATGGAGGAAAAATGCAACCTTCCCTCTTGGTTTCCTCCACCACTTTCAAGAGATCCTTGTTGATGAGTTCATAAAAACCCAAGAAGAATTCCACGGTCCATCCATGCGAGCCCGGTATTTCATTTTTTTTAAACTAATATAAGACTTCTTGCAATTCCACCTCAATGACCTCCTCCATTAAGGCCCTATTTTCCTCCTCATTCACAAACCTTGGGAATAATTGGGCCATTCTCACTACATCGAAAATATTTACCCTGTTATCCTCTCGAATGAGCTCTTGGAAGTGCCTTCTACCATGGTGTGTTAAACCTTCAAATAATGTAACTTCCATCCCTACTAAGTCCATTAGACTCCAGATTGTGTTGGAAGTTTTTCATCCATTTGCATATGCTTGGAAGAATTTGGTATTTTCATCCCCACTTGCCCGCTAGGTAGCTCAACTTTTTATTCGCCATACTTCTTCATTTTCTTCCAAAAGGGTTCTTTTTTTTATTTTCGAAGGAGAATAATTCCTATTTAGATCTGTGTGTGTGATAGCCTCCACCTTCTAAGAAATATAAATCAAGAAGAGTTTCTTCGGTAGACGCCAATTCCTATTCATCCTATAATCTCTTATTGTGGGCTTAGTTCAGTATCACCTTCTTATCTCACTTGAGATTTGCTACCATCTGCTCCCCAATTCTATCCCTTAAAAGAGTATCATATGGAACCCATGCTTCCTTAACCAAGGAGATGAAACTCTCCTCTTTGAGTCAATCTGATTAAACTTGAAGGGGATAACAGGTTTTTTGGAGCCCCCTGCTACTTCTAGGAAGATGGGGAAATGATCTGAATCCCCACCTTCTCCAATTCCACCGTATGATTTGGAGGGATTTATCCATAAGTTTATTAGATAAGAGAAACCGATCAATCCTCTCTGCTTCCCTATCTTTGCCTGCCCTTTTATTCCTCCATGTTGGCATTAATTTGATAGAGTCCAAATATGAAATACCTTTCTCTTCTAGAATGTGCTTGAAGAAAAATTAAAGAGGATCAGATCTGGCCCTTGGTCCCTAGACCTCGAAGACTCCCAAAGAGAAATTTAGATCACTACCCAAAATAATGGAATCACTCTAAAAGAAGCGTTTCCTAAGTAGTGCCTCCCAGAAGGGAACTCAATCAACATAAGGCCCATAAACATTTAAAATCTGGAAAAAAATCCCCCAAGTTCACTATGAATGCCTCCACACACATCCCCGACTCAAATCCCTAAGAGTTCATAATTTTTACGGAGTTTGGTTCCATCCGATGGCCAACCCCCAAATAGACCATTAGCATCAACACCTAAAAAATCCATTTTTTGAAAAGTGATTCCAATAGCCTTACTATTACCTCCCCTTCCCCCATTGTTTGTTGGAGAAGAATAAGTTCTGGATGATTGGATTCGACCATCCTTTTCACGAAAATTGTTTTAGAGGGACTTGCCAAACCCCTACAGTTGAAAGAGAGGAATTTCATGGGGAAACCCCATCCCAACGCTTCAGTGCTCTAAGTGCCCATTTAATCAATTGTTTTTTACATGTGTCCATGAACAAGAGGCATATTTTGTGCAATGGAAAACTGTGATTTCCGTCCCCTCCCAATACCCCCTTTCAAAGGCAAAGGGTTTTTTCCAAGGCCCTCACCTAGATTTGGCAATTCAAGGGGGGACTGAAACCGATTAGTTCCTTAAATTATATGCTACAATTTCTCCCTCTGATTCCTACAAGGATTCCTGTGTGGATTCCCCCTCCTCTACCACTGAAAATTTTGGTTATGGGGGAGGGTACAACTTGGACGGGGACTGAACAAAGGAGGGGCATGAACCTCCTCGGGATGGAGGACTCAAAGCCTCAAGTGATAAGGGAAAATTTTACAGGGATCCCATCTAGTATTTTCCAACAAGTGATAGGGAATTTACCAGAAAGTTAATGGAGAAGGAAGGGTTAATGCACATACCCTGAGGGGGAACCATGTTTCTTCACTAGTCCTGTAGATGAGAGATAGCATCCCAACTTTGTGAGCATCACACCAACTACGCTTGATGTCTTTTGACCTCTGGCAGATCCATATCCCTTCATTGATAGACTAACTAGGGACACAGGTTTCTTGAGATTTATGTGGTGGCTCCAAGTCCTTTCCTTCAGGGGAAGCTAACATCTTCCTAGTCGAATGGGAACCAAAATTTACAAAGCGAATTTTGAACGGAAGTGAACAATCTTTTGCCACATTCCCATATCATTGACACCTCCTACACCTGAAAGGGACCCGTTCATAGTCCAATAACTGCATGTATGATGAATTCCCCATAACTAATACCAAATATTTTTCTAGCCCCTTCCTTACATTTAGCATAACCAAAATTATGGCCACTACAAGCTCTTCGGAAGACTGGAATGACATATCCGCATCAAGAAAAGACCCTAATGTGTTACCAATCTCCTTAAAACATGCCCAAAACCAAAATTCCATTGGCAATCCTGAGAGCCACAACCAAATCGGGAGAACATATGTCCTTTATTTGCTCGCATCGAACATCAAAGTCCACTTCTTGAAGAGAATAGGGGAGGATTCAATGCTCCAAGTGCTCTTCAAAACAGAGTCCACATATTCAGTTTTACGGAACTTGTAAAAGAGCCACCCCTTGGACAACACCTGAGTACTGAGAGTATACCATAGGTTTTTACACCATTGAGCTTTGAGCCACTGCTTCAATGTCTTGAGTCCAAATAGTCTCCCACTTAATTGACCTATAACTATCATCTGTGCCATATCCACAACTTGAGTCATGGAGACTTCTTCTCCCAATACCAATTTGGCTAACTGCTCCTAGTCTTTAATGAGCTTCATTTTTCCTAGACATAGACTAGATGGAACAAATTGTTTAGAAGTACCCAGTGACTCTTTTGGAGATCCCTCTTTATCCTTTACTTTGGGTGAAGTGGAATGGCATGAGTAGACGTCTTTAGATTTCTGGGACTCGGGATATACCAAAAGAGTCAATGAAACTCGGGGAAGACTAAAAACCATAGGAAAAGTAGGGAAGAGGGGATGATTCTCAAGGGGGGATTAAGGGAGGGGCAGATAGTAGTAGAGTATTCAATCCAAATTTCCTTGAAATCCATGGAATCATGTCGCCCGAAGGGGAATCATGAAGTGATTCTTCTAGAAACCCTAGATTCGAAACTTCATAACCATATTTAAGCCGTGCATCAGGTGAAAGGGGAAAATCCTGCCAAAAACAAGGAGAGGAAATATTGGAAGTAGGTAAAAAGGAAGACTCACAAGAAACATGGCTGCAACGGTTGGATCCAGGCTCTCAGGGCTCGAACTCACCTTCGAGCCTAGAAAAAGAGGCAACATCGATGCTGAAGAAACCCTTGAAATTGTTGTGGGAGGAGGCTTGGGGAGGCCACCAAGACCCGAGCCTCCTATCAACACAAACATGTAGTCTATTCCCGACATTTTGTGCAACGATTCTACATAGAGATCCACATGTCACCCCATTGTCTCCATCCAGATCAAGGCTCCTTCCATCAAATCTTGCGAATAATCCACCAATTCTTTCTTTGGTGACCACATGGAGTTGGTTGTTGCCAACCAACTTTCCGGATATGGGTATTCCATCAACTGTTGCATGCCTTTAGTGAAGGAATGTTTTGTGAACCCTTGAGTGCGCAAACTAGAGGCATACCTTCGTAGGGTTTCTGTAGAGCCATTCCTCATATATATATATATATATATATATATAAGATAAGTATTAATGTGGAATGAAATCTTAATATATGAATATAATTTAAGATATTATTTTAGATATCATAGATAATAATTTTTAGTTGTGGTTCTCAATGTTAGTTCAAAAAATTGGTGTTATTGTTGTAGGTTATTATCAATAATCCAATCCATTATGTATGTTAAGAACCAAATATCAAGATAGCATAGAAAAACCTTAGAATAAGTACTCAACGCCTTGAAAAATATAGAAATTCAGATAATAAGCCTCTTCAAGGGGGCAACCTCCTTGTACACCACATAAATTTCCAAATACTAGATGATTCCAAATGAAAATGTCTCATTGGTATATATAGGAGACTAGGAGGTACAATTACAACTAATGGACCCAAGCCGACATAAATAAAATAGCATTACTAATGTAATATTCCCCAATTAAGGGGTAATGTGCCACTATTTAGGGCTTAACATTCCCCTCCCCTTGAGACAAGTGTAGTCTACAAAGATTGAGTAATTCTAAATGCTTCTATATAAAAGACTCATCTTCCCAAGTGGAATCTTCAGCAGGTAGTTTCTGTTAGAATATAGAAGATGGTGTGCTCGTTTTACCATTGAAGATACCCTCGTCACCCAACCATAGGCCGAAGCCTCCCTCTGAGCACCTTAACCTTGACCTGAGAATTCCTCCGGAAGAAAACCATAGGCTAGATAGCCAAACAAAGAGTAGCACATCAATCCCCAATGATAGCGCATCAAAAAAGACTGATCAGATGTTCCAAACCCTAGAAAAGAGATACCCAAGCCAATACTGAAACTAGTTGTTGCTGCAGCTGCACCTGCAACCCTCCTCCAAACCTGTGCACCAGACTGCAACTACAGTGCGCACCAACTAGGAAACTGCAATTCTGAGATGCTGCAAATGAGAACTGGCGCCCTGTATTTATAGTAATCCTGTCAGTTTTGTTGGGGCCGACTTCTCCTTCTGGGTATGTGTTTGTTCAGTATATTATTATTATTTCTAGCCGACTTCTTCTCTTGGAGGCTAATAGCCTAATATAAATTATCTTCTTGAGCCGACAAGGATTCTAGGGTTATTAGCCAACTCATTAGGGTTTATCTTGCTTCCCGGAGTCTTCTATTCTCGTCAGGTTCACACGTGGGGGTAAATACCTCCCCCAGCTACCATAATATTAATAGTTTCCTCCACTTAATGAGATACTCTGAAATGGATCTATTCCTCAGCTGGAAAATTCTTGTGTCAATGATGGCTTCAGGCTCCAATATGATTTTTCCTTCCTCGTCAAGTTCTGAAAATATAGTTTGAACTGGGATCTTGTCACCTATAACCTTCTTTAAGCATGAAACATGGAAAACTGGGTGTACTCGTGAGGATGCAGGCAAATCCAATTTGTATTCCATAGTACCAATCTTTTGCAACACCTTATAAGGGCCATAGTACTTTGGTGATAATTTATTATCCTTCTTGGATTGCTTGAGGGACATCTGCTTATATGGTTGTAGTCTTAAAAACACCCAATCCCCTACTTCAAAACTTCTTTCACTATGATGTTGATCTGCTTGTTGTTTCATGCGATTATGTGCCATGGTTAGGTTGTCCTTTAAGATTTGGAGAACTTGTTGTTGATGCTCGATGTGATCTTCCACTGCTTGAACCTTTGATTTTTATTTTAGAGAAGAAGTGGTGGAAGGAGGATGATATCCATAGAGTTATATAAATGGTTTCATTTTTGTTGCAGTATGAAACGAAGTGTTATACCACCATTTTTCCAAGGGTAACCATTTGAACCATTGTGTTTGTTTATCATAGACAAAGCAACGAAAGTAATCTTCCAGACATTTGTTCACTATCTCCATTTGTCCATCAGATTGAGGATGATAGGATGAGCTATGAGCCAATTGAGTACCAAACAAGAAAATAATTCTGTCCAAAAATGTCCAATGAAGATAGGATCTCTGTCACTTACAATAATATTTGGGATTCCATGTAGTTTTTGAACTATCTCTATGAATGCGGTGGCAACTCTATTGGCTTTGAAGGGATGAGAGAGTGCACAAAAGTGTGCGTACTTGGTCAGTCTATCAACAATCACCATGATGAGACTCTTTCCTTCAGACTTCGGTAACCATGTGATGAAATCCATGGAAACCTCCTCCCAACGCTGACTTGGGATGGATAATGGTTGTAAAAGACTTGGGATATTAATTGTTTCCACCTTATTTTGTTGACAAACCAAACATTCTGCTATAAACCTTTGAACATCAGTTTTAAGGTCATCCCAAAAAAATTCCTTCTTGACCCTATGGTAGGTTTTCAAAAATGTCAAGTGCCCTCCTATATAAGAGGTGTGCAATTCCAATAGTACCTTTTGTTTGAGTTGGGAGTTCTTACATAAATATAAGTGATCTTTGTACCATAGTGAATCATTTTCCCATGTAAATGTATCTAATGCAATGGAATCCTGTTGCAACATTTGAATGAGAGTCCACACATTTTTGTCATTCTTCCATTCATCCCTCGCTTCTATTATCCAATCGGGTTGGATGATTGAGATAGCACAGAGAAATGCCTCAACATCTTCATCATTTCTTGGGAGTGCATCTGTCACAACATTTTGCTTCCCTTTTTATAGATGATTTCAAAATCATAACCCAATATCTTGGTCACCCATTTTTGTTTTTCTTCTGAAGAGAGCCTTTGTTCCAAGAAGTATTTAAGACTATCATGATCTATTTTGACCTTGAAGTGCCTACCTATTAGGTAAGGGCATCATTTCTTCAATGCATGTAGTATTTCCATTATTTCCTTCTCATAAATGGGTTTGTGTAAGTCCTTTCCCTTGAGTGGCCGACTTTCAAAATCCAAGGGCCTTCCTTCTTGCATTAGGACAACACCAATGCCATTTCCCAAGGCATCACATTCCACAATAAAGGTTTTTGTGAAGTCTGGTGTGGTCAAGACAAGAGATTTACACATCACCTCTTTAAGTTGTTCAAAAGCTTTAGTTGCCTCTGGAGTCCATGAAAATGCATCATTCTTAGTTAGTGACGTTAAAGGTGTTGTTATTCTCCCATAGTTCCGAACAAACTTGCGGTAGTAACCTGTCAAACCCAAAAATACTCTAAGATTCTTCAATGTTTTGGGAATCGACCAGTCCATCATGGCCTTAATCTTGTTAGGGTCTACCTTGACTCCTTCATGAGATACAATATGACCCAAATACTCTACCTCCTTCACCCCAAAGAAACATTTGGACGGTTTGGCATATAGTTGTTGCTCCTTTAGTAGTTGTAGCACCTTGTCAACATGTCACACATGATCCTCCCAAGACTTGCTATAGATTACTATATCATCAAAAAATACTAACACAAATTTTCAAAGGAAGGGCTTGAAAATGGAATTCATCAACCCTTGGAATGTGGAAGGTGCATTTGTAAGGCCAAAAGACATGACCAAAAATTCATAATGGCATTCATGAGTTCAGAATGTTGTTTTTGGGATATCTTCTTGTGAAATAAATTGCTCCATGTAGTTCATCTAACAATTCATCAATGACGGGAATGCGAAACTTATCTTGAATAGTGATCTTGTTGAGCTCTCTATAATCTGAACACAGTGTATTACCAAGCATGGGATGTAATGGCAGCTTAGCTTTAATATGTATTTTCTCATGTTATATACTTGTCTTTTATATTCTTTATTCTCTGTATTGATACACATGTTGCTTCAAATTTTCTTGTCTGATCTACACCTCCATATCAGCATTTTTTAATTTATATTTTGGATACGCCAATAAAACCAATACTTTGAGTATTGAAGGAACGGAGTTGTCTGATCAATAATTTTAGTTTTATATTTCGGATAAGCCAATCATGTCAATACCTGAGTAGTGATGGAGCTCCTTTTTGCCTGTTTCAGCTCTACTGTAAATGGTTGACTGCATTCCCTTTGTCGATTAACTATTAAATGTCATTTGTGTTGCATTTCCTACTATTATATACTTAATAATATTGGCATTACTATCTTCTATAAAGTACACTAGTCTGCAAAATACTTAATCCATTTCTTAATGCTTGCTTAGTTTGTTTATTATTTGTCTGCTAGCATCAATTCTGGAGCAAATACATTTTACTTTTCAAAGAGTCTCTCAGCGATAACAATGGATGAAAGTCTTGCTAATGTTGGATTAAGCATTAAAAATCTCATAGGAATGTTGATGGTAGAAATCAAAGTGGCTTATCATTTTTTTGTGGGTGAATTGTGACATTTAGAAGATCAAGAGCAAGATCTTCTGGATTGCTTCATTGCTCATAGATTTTGCCATTACGTCTTTCCAGATTGCACCCTAAGACATATGGGCGCTTTATAAAGACAGCCAAAATTCGGGTTTATTGACTCAGTGAACACTATTATTACGCTGATAAACAAATTTTATTATTGATTAACAAATAAACTGTTGAGCTTCATTTATTTGGTGTTAATATTTTAATTTCTGTTAATTACTTACGTGGCTAGCTATCAAAGTAATTTTTAAATATGATTAGGTAAATGTAAAAAAGTAAACACATAAACGGATGTCTTTATAATAGCTAGGAAGTTAATGATTGAAATCACAGCCATTTATTTTGTGTGACTACTAAGAATATTCCAGCCATATTTAATCATGTCCATGGAAAACTTATTAATCACTAAACCCCTATTAAATCTGCCAATTGTCAATAGATGTACGCCTTTCAGCGTAACAAGATAAAACATTAGTACATTTCAGAGTGAACAACGAACAGAAACAGCAAATGTGAGGCCGACTAGGGTTTATCCCTAGCCACCCGAGGTGGCCTATGAACTGGATGTTGCAAAGGTGGAGGGCTCTGCGGATAGGTTTTGCTAGCTACAGCCTTGTTCCATGGTGATGGACTAGAGCGGAAGGGGGCGAGGGACAGGGCGAACGTGGGTGAGGGCTACCAGTGCAAGCAAGTTATGCGGCGTTGTGCGATGAGTGTAGGGAGAGCGAGGTTCCTTCGGTGGTGGTGGTGGGTTGTTTCCCTGCGGGCCTGAGCATGCGCTCTGTAGAAGATGGAGAACAGGACATAGCGGTGGTTGCTTCCTGTTTGGAGTCGTGCTTCTCCATGTTTATGCCAAAACAGGACCATGCTTCTTCATGCTTATGCAAAAAACCAAGTTGTAACTCGAGGTTACAATGAACGTTGTTTATCTGTATATTTAATGTATTAAGGTGAATGTATTCAAGATGTAGTTACATTTAAAGGAGATATAATAACCATTTATTCATCCATTAAACACAAATACGCTAATAGTCATGGAAATAAAGGTAGAAACATTGCAACATGCATCTCTTCCACTCCTTTATAAAGGTATTTACACACATTTATTCCATTCACATAGAAAGGAATTTACATTATATGGGCAGTGAAAAATGTTTGGTTGGCAGTTCAGCAGGGAGAGGTAAGATGCTAGAACGTTTTAGATTATTTTTAAAGATGTAATTCTTATCAACCAAATTTGCAAGAAAGTCACAGTAAAATTGATTAATTGGAATTCTGCATTTTAGATCATAGTTCTAGTTGGCGGAGAAAAGGCTGGAAAAAGCACATTGTTGCATTATCTTGGAAGACAATCTACAATAACTTCTGGTGATGCCATAATTTGTGGAAACAGTGTTCGTTATAACTTCTAGATGCAACAAAATATCATTGGTTTTTTCCCTTAGTTTGAGGTCAGTACATTGATGTAAATTCTATTTTTCTAAAATATGAGGAGTGTGTTCTTCCATTTTCCCCTTCAAAAATTGAGTATTGTTGACTAAATTTATCATTTTTACTTGTTTCATGTAATTCATGTACTATGCGAACAACTAAAATAGTTTGTAATTTTTCTTTTCGAATATGGAATAAAAAGTATCTTTTAGAAAATGTTTGATTTCTTTTGTTGGCTTCATGTAGTTGATGTACCAATCGTTAACACTGAGAGAACACCTAAAATTGCTCGCCTCATTGAAGGGGTTGGCAAATTATAATCTATCAATCGAAGAAATCCTCAATGTGTTGCATCTAACAGGTAGAGGAGCTTGCAAGAGATTTGAAAAATGCAACTGCTACTTTATATATTATGTAACTGACAACAAATATTTTATGTTTTGTTACTTTATAGGTTATTTGACACTTTGAGTCATACTGTCAGACCATATGGAAAGACCATTGTCTAGTATCAAGTTGCAGTTTTCAATTCTCTTGTTGTAGTTTAAGAATTACCCACACATGTAAATGAACTTTTTCTAATGACTTGATAATATTTACTGAATCTTCATGGATGATATAATTCAAACTAGATGATTCTAACACAAAGTTAAGACCATGTAAGACATCCACACATCGTAAACTAGTTGTGGCTACAACCATTCTTGGCGATCCAACTGTTTTGCTACTGGATGAACCAACTTATGGTAAGACAAGTAGATTTTCACTATCTAAACATTTAACTAGTTTAATTCCTATAGATAGATATATATATGTTTTGAACTTGTGGCATATGGTCTTAAATACTCTTAATCTTCTCAGCTCCTAGCATTATGCTATTATTTTTCTGAAGTTGAAGACTATTTTCTCAAATTCCATAATGAACTTGTTCAGTCTTTTGGAGTTGATCTAACTGATTGTATGTTATATAGGACTTGACATGGTCAGTAGGAAGAAGGTATGGACTCAAATTGCATCTCGTTCTAATACACATGCATCTGTAATTTGTACTCAGTCCTTTGAAGAAGCTGAAGCACTTGGGTAAGAATCTAAAATCTGGATATAGAAAGGTTTGATTCTATCGGTTTTCCAATAGATTTTATTTAGATCAGAAATTAACCGTATTTGAACACTCTGCTTGAAAATATTCCTCGTGGTATTAATGAATATTCTTTCAAGATGCAGGAAAAGGGTTGGTATACTTGTCAATGGACAACTCAAATGCCTTGTTGCACCACAAGAACTTAAACATCGTTATGGATCTGCATGTTCTCTATTGGTCATGGTCGAAATGGATAAAATTGAGTCAATTGATAAGTTCCTCGCAACTTTATTTCCTCATTCACTAAATGAAACAGTTTACAAAGACAACAGTAGTCCAGTAATGGGGCAGTGGGTACAAAGAAGATTTCAAAACCCTATAAGAAGCTTGTCTGAATTAGTCATGCTTTTGCATGAATTAGAAGTGAAGTGCCATACCTTTGGAATCAAGGATTATGTTGTAAGCCAACCAACACTGCAACAATTTTTCCACAAAATCAGCCATGCGAGGGAGGGAACTGATCAAACTTAAGACCAGATTATCTCTTTTTCATTAAACATTGGGAACGATTTTGAGTTTGTTCAAAGTATTTATGTCTGGATCATCATTCCCAAAAACTTCTAGAACTTGCTTCCGAGCCATTTTATGCCAGTCTTGATGGATGGCCAGAAGAACTACTGTCCATGTTAACATATTTCAAGTGGTCTGCTTTCAGCAAAGAATAAAGTCTTGCATTCCTCTATGATATCTCCAATTCTAATAGCACAAGAACTAGTGTTAGCCTAGTCTGCAACATTAGTGTTTTCTTTGGCATATATCATAATCCCTAGCAAATCAGTTGAAATGAGTCTCTTAACAATGAACAAAGTTGATCATCCGATTCTTCAAATATCAAAGTAGTAATAGAGACCAAACAGTTTTTTCAGATGGCGACAACTTCCTTCATCTATTGGAAACAATGAACAAAGAACTTGGAGAGCAGGCATGCATCTACTTTTGCAGCTATGACCTACACCCTCAAGCTACCCATGTAAGCTATACTCGTCACAAGAAGCGTCTGTCGTGTTCAAATCGATTTCATCAATGAAATCACAATTTTTATGATGCATTAATTTACACATCAAGTAAAACAGAAGGTAGCATCGAATCTAACCTGAGACACACTCGATATCGAGAAATATGAAGTTTTTACAACACAACTTTTATTCTATATCGAATGGCTGGCAAGAAATGTGCATGCAGGTTGCCACGCTACCTGTAATTCTGCTATGAGTTGTCGTTGTCGGAGCATTGACTGCACAAGGTCCGACAAGAAATGTTCATGCAGGTTGCCACGCTACCTGTAATTATGCTCTGAGTTTTCATTGCCAGAGCATCGACTGCACTAAGCATTCACTACAGTGTCAGAGTTCAGTGCACAACTCTCTCCACATCACCTCACATTCACAATTTTCCATAAAATGTTCAGCCACTTATTTATTTCTAGCCGTCAACTCGGCGGGTTGGTTTCACTAACCAATTAGATGTCAAAAAAATGTTTTTAAACAATTAAGAGAAATAAAGAAATTCAAACTATAATGTAAAACTTTGGAAAACAACTCTGAAAAATAAAGAAATTCAAATTGTAATGTAAAACTTTGGAAAACAAATCAACATTTTTTTGGTAGCCATAAACTCGGCAATAACGGGTTGGTTTCACTAACCAATTAGATGTCAAAAAAATGTTTTTAAACAATTAAGAAAAATAAAGAAATTGAAAATGTAATGTAAAACTTTGGAAATCGGCTCAAAATTTTTAATAGATAGTCAACGCGATATCAATCCCTATATACCATGCCTGGCAACAGGTATAATAATAGCATATAAAAAGTACACCTAAAATATATCTCTAATAATAACATAACATACGGGGTTCATCTATGGCTCTAATGCAAATCATATTTTGAAGTTTGCATGGGGCCTTAGATGCACCTCAAATAATCAAACAGAAGTCCTAGCAGTATATATGGGGATTGAACTCATAAGAGAAAACAAAAAATTGGGCACCATTGTCATAGGAGACTCAGAGTTGATCATCAAAGGTCAGCGTAAGCTCAACAAAAATACTTACTTGAACCTCCAAAGTATGCCATAGGATTGAAATTGAGAAGCAAAACTTTCATTTGGTTGACTAATCCCACATCTTTCGCCGACAAAATGGGGAGTTTGATTCACTAGATAAGGAAGCAAGACACATGGACCAAGGAGCATTAAGGGAAAATGAAGATCTCTCCATGGACACTTTCTACCTTAGACATATGAGTAATGAAAAAATATTTTGGGTCAATTTGACCCACAACCTCCTCATCATTGAACTCAATCACTTGGTCGAACACATTAAAGCACTTGGCACATGCTCCATCATATCCTCATGAATTCCATGCATCACTTGGCACATGATCAATGATATCCTCGTGCTAGGATTTATTGTCTACCAAGTTCTCCATCAAATTACATATGGGATTTCACACTTGCTCAATGTCACTTTGAGTTGTGGAAAATCTCTTTGCTGCTCTCTCATTCAATTTCCCCTGGGTTTTTTCCTGTGGCATCAGGGTATAGTTCTGTAGTATCCCCACCCGCAGTAAAATGCATCTTCCTCCCTCTATTATATCATGTGTGCACACATGGGTGCTTCATCACAACCCTTAAAGCTATCTGGAGGACGATATTTCGCACAATTGGGAATATATGAAGGAGTTGGTTCTTTCCCTACCACATAAGGTCTCCTAGTTTATTTATCCATCGATCTTGCATCTGAGTCTCTCTGATCACTCTCAACTCACAATTCTTTATGTGGAAATGCATTCAACCCCTTTGTCATTGCTCCAATTTTGAAATGAAATCCATGAAAGGGAAATTGACATTACAAGAGAAAGAGTTGTAAACCTTGCACGAATACAACGTCCAGATGGAGAAAACATTCCAGGACAAAGAAGAAAGAAGGGAAAAGGAGATATCAATTGTCTTAAGGAAGGTCAAAAGACACTCTGGGAAAATTTGTGCCCTTAGCAAGAAAATTTGTGAGACACAACTGGGAAATAATTTGCAACATGAATTGGTACCTTCTATGGGTTCCTAGGCCTACAATGAATTTAATTAACCTCTGTAGCATCAGCCAAAATATAACAAGAATGAAGATCTTCAAGCAATGGTGGACACATTTGTTGGCACAGGGGCAGACCCAAGGTTCAACACTCAAGAGCGCACCAACAAAACCCTAACTACCAGCCCTTTCGGCAACACCTGCAAAGCAGATGAAGTCTCACCCGAGGTAGAGGCAGGGGTGGTTGCAGGACTCAGATGTCTGCAACCTTAGCTGGGACATCGATCTGTGATTATATCTTTGATAGGGCACTTAGCATAGATCATTCATCAATATTCAACCCTTATGGTACTTCGCAGATAGCATAGAGCATCACAGTGAATACTTAGACTAAAGATGATTCAGTACTTAGCCACAGAAATATAGATTAGATTCAGCAGATCAAGCACTAAGCATTTTATATATCAGATCTAACATTCATTCATATATCATAAGCACAAAGCATAACTATATCTATTTAATCACAGCAAGCACTTAGCCAAGAAGAAGATAAACACATTAGGTCAAAGCACAGAGCACAATACACAAAGTTACGATGGTTCACCCCCACCCTGGGGCTACGTCCACAAAGTATTCTTCTTTATATTATCTCGGTCAAGCGGTTACAGCATAGAGCTTCAGTGACCCTTACTTTTCACAGGATAGAAGATCTGCGCGGCTCATTGGATCCTTCTTCCTTGCACTTCAACACAAAGCTACAACACTTGAAATTAGCTTTTCAATCTCCTTACAATCATGCACAAAGCACTTGCAATATACATCCAATCATACAGATCTATCTACTAGCACTAAGCCTTTAGCTATACATCACATAAATGTACTACTACTACTCGTCTTCGTCTTACATTTCCTAAGTATCTATTTATAGATTACAAAATGGGCCTAAGCATGGTTAAACCCACAGGCTGACATCCCTTTCCCTTTACATCAACCCAAAACCCTAAAAGGGACCCAAAAATAGGTCTTTCTTCCCTAATTTCTACTTTGCGTTGCGCTCCATCTTTGGCAAGTTGTCGCAGTCCCAAAAACAGTCAAATATGACCAAGTATTCTTCAAAACTTGGTCAAGGTCCAACAGGCCCCCAACACTCACCTGTGACTTGTCCCAAGTCACTCAAGTTTGATCAATTCCGCCTTGAATTCCTCGAGCTTGGCTCGAGCTGCTTCGACCTGTTGTAGTGCGACAACCTCTTGCTCAGTAAATTCCTGGATCATTGTGTCATTGAGAGGTCCTTCTAGGTGTTGTTCTGCAGTGATGACAACCTGTTCAAGTTCAGCTCTTGGCTTTCAAGTTCAGCGAACAGTTGGCATGCCTTTTCTTGGATTGGATGAAGTCATTGGGAGACTTCCATCACTTTACTTTACCGCGTATGTAACTGTTGTTGTTCTGTGTGTTGTTCTGTGAACCTCTTCATTATTTCGACTGGGGTCAAAGTCCTTATCTGCACCTGTAGCGTGTCTGCATATTGCTTTGCTTCTTGGAGCTGTGCCTCCAATGTCTGCAATTCTGGATTCTCTGCGAGGGTTTCATAAGTCTGGGCGCTTCTAGCGCTCAGCTGCTTGCATTCCAAGGCAAAGGTTTTTAATCGACCAACTGGGCTTCAAGCAGTGGCCTCTCTTAGATATCTAATTTCTTGGGGGGTCTCGGGCATGGTGCGGAGCTCCAGATCCGTGATGCGTTGTTGGATTTGTTGGATTACTTCTTCCAGTTGGGTCACCTATTGTGGGAGACAGTCTTCCATCTTCACTTCTATGATCGTCACAGAGTGTAGTGCCTTGTGAACCTTTTCTTGTACTTCAAGTTACTCTGCTAGCAACTGTGCCTTTTCCTCGTCCCAATTCACTTTCAGGGAAAGATTTTCCCGTTCTGCCTCATTCTTTTGTTCTAGAAGTGCTTTTTGTGCTTGCATCAAAGCCTGGGTGGCTTGTGCTGTGTCTTCTTAAGCTCATCGAAGGTGAGCTTCGACTTGATCAGCGATCTGGTGTAATTGAGTGGGCTCATCGCCTGTTCCTGATGTTTTGCTTATCAAGGGTGTTGTAGAAACTGCTTGGCTGGACTGAAGTGCCTGCTACACTTCTTTGAGTTCTCCCTTGATTCGGTTGAATAGCTCCTCCTGCTTTTCTTTTTGATTTTTTGTGAGATCTAGTGAAACATCACTCAGCGTGGCAATTAAGAAGTCAAAGTCATCCGGGGTAAGGGTAGTATTAAGCATTGTCCAGGTAGCCTTAGCTTTCTTTCGGGAGGAGGGTTTTGGTGGCGTCATCTTTCTTTTCATGGAGGGATCCTCCTCCTCTCTAGGTGGAGTAAACTCGCCTTTGTTTTTCTCAACTTCTGTACAACCTAGATTGTCACCATCGCCTCCCTGCGTAGGTGAGATCGACGTAGTCTTCGTGGACGTGCTAGGGACATCTTCAACTTTGTCATCCTTCTCAGTCATGCTTGGCCTAGGTGTATCTGGCATAGCTTCAGGGCTTTCCTCGTCGGATATGTCTGCGGGGTCCGCTGCAACAAGGAGGTCCATCGACCATTCCTTGGTAATCTCCTCCAAGTCCTCTTATGTCAACTTGTAGTAGGATTGGAGCTGTTGTTTATGCTCATCACCGCGAACTGTAATATAGGTGAAGTGGCAGTCCACGCTAAATTTCATCAAAGTTCTAAACCTATGAAGTATGTTTGGGGTGATTCGCGGTGTAGACTGAATTACATTCTTCAGTTGGTTGAAGTAGGTGTGGAAGACAACATTGGACTACCACTGCTTGTTCATGTCGCTGGAGTACCACAATGTACTCAACTTCGCGGCTAGTGGTTCGAAAGGTTCGATCTCCAGAAAAGTGGCTCCATCTGGCAGTTCCCAAGTGATGAAAGCGATGAGTATGAGAAACCAACTAAAGTGGAACTCATACCCTTGGTCTTGCACTCCTATGCAATCCAGCTCTAACTGGTTTACAAGATACTGTGCCCAATTCATCTGTAGTCCCTCGGCGCACTTCCCTGCAAGGTCAACTACAAAGCCAGTCACCTGTGTTGGTCTGTTCTTACGAACTAACTTGCCCGCGATCAACTGACATGCAAGGAACACTACGCCACTCTGGATAGAGGCTACCTTGTAGCTCGCATACCCTTCTCTACATCACCATAAGTTTCCTTTATCCGTTGTGCTAGTGCTCGGTCTGAGGTCTTGCCTAGGTAAAAGTCCTATGGGTCAGGGCCTTGCATGCTAAGTCCTGTGATCCGATTGATCAGAGTCGGATCCACAGTGATGCGGCGGTCCAACCATAAGTATCCGTCGTGGTAGCAAGACAGCAGCAACCTGACGCATGCGTTGACTTCCTGGTGTCTACCGAAATGAGGGATCTTCATTACGTTGAGCAGTGTGGACTGCACGAGATTCTGGATCCAGGACTACGGGACAATCTTAGGATTTCTTCCTTTAGTCTTGGTTAAGTATTTATGTGGAGCTAACATGTTGTAGATTTTGTGATCTCCAAGGTTAAAATCATTAAATTTCAGTGTTGTGAGCTTATCCTGGTCAGCACGTACTGTGCGTGCCCCTTTCGGAAGATACGCGGTGATCAAGGTGTACTCAAAGTCTCTGGGTACACTGTCGTGGTTAATCTTGCCGCTCAAGGGTGGTATGTAAACCAACAGAATGCATGGGATCATCTTGGCATTTGCAATATCGTCTTTGTGCTTTGTTCTTGTCTCGGTCGTGGTTTTGGAAGGTCCTGCTCCGGGAGGAGTGGAGGGAGAAGCTTGGACTGCTCCTGTCGATGATTCTTGCACACCTACAAACATCCTTCTCTCTGACATGACTCTCTCATCCATTAGGTCAATCAAAACTTCTTCAACTTCTTTCTCAACAGCGTTGAGCTCATCCGACATACAAGCTTGGGTCCATTAGCTCAGGTGTGAAAATGAATTCAAAGACTACGGTGAGTAGTATGGGAACAAGGCAATGATCACAGGGTGAAGTAATCTCAAGTTTCAGGCTCAAATACTCACTTATAAAAAAGTATTCTCGGTGCGTGGCGTGACAGACTAAGTAGGGAGACTTAGCAACTCTCTGCTTGCAACGGATATGGGGCCTTCATTAACTCCATTCTATCCATTCTGGTGTTGTCCAACGGTCTAGTGGGAACCCATAATTGCTTTTCGACCCATTCGGGGCGGAAGTCGAACGAGTATATCGGTCCAACGTCTATATTGTTGCGCCATGGCAAAGTGTCAGATGACGTTGTTCTAATATCTCAGCGAAGCTCAATTCTTGTGATTTTTCCTTCTGCGAAGTTTCCTCTGGAGTCTTCTGTAACTTTCCAATTTTGGCCCTCTTATTACTTAGCTTCCTAGCCTTTTTCCTAGTGGGCTTAGTCTCGGTCATCCTTTTTCCATTCTGAGTCTTATCTTCTCTCGACATAGTCACTTCGCGTTGCTTAGGTTCTTTCTTCATATCCAAGGGTAATACTCCTTCATCATATGGATTAGGTATTTTGGTCTTCTGTGGTTCCTCTAACACTCGTATAGCTTCAACATTCAGGTCCCTGGTGTTTAACAGTTGAGATTTGTTTTCTTGTTCCTCCATCAAGTAGGCGATCCTTCTAGTCATAAATTCCATGAGTTCTTGCTTCTTTTGTTCTAGGGATTCCTTTTCTTCTTTCCTTCAGATCTGGTCTTTTTCAATCCATATCTTTCCTAACAAAGTTGGAAATGGGGCATGGTCCTCAATAAATCTAATGACTTCGAACTCTTAATCTGTCGAAGTTCCATGGGTACTCATAGCTATCTGGGTAATTCTGCCACATAGGGTTACCATTTTGCCTTTAAATAATCCGATGGTTCCTAGTGAAGGGACCAGAGCAGGCCTTCCTAGGGTTTCCCAAGTGATTTATGTCATAATATTCATCAGTGTTCCCTCATCCAGAGCACAGTCAACGTCGAAGTCTCATATTCTTACTTCAATTTTCTCCTTTTCTTTGAAGATCTCTAACAAACTGACATCCTTATGATCATCTAGGGTTTCTTTTATTTTCAGTAACATGATCTCTGATTCTTTCTAGTGTTCTTTCATAATTTTAGTCTCTTCATCTCCTTCAGAGTTTGTTTGTTCCATATTCAGTTTTTCAAGTCTAGCAATCATTCTAGGGCAATCCAATACTTCATGGTCCATAGCTTTACAATAGAGGCAGCTAGGGTTTCTCCCAGGGGAATCCTTAGCAAGATGTCCTGGTCTTCTGCAATTGTAACAAATATTTAATCCTCTCTTTCTCGTCCATGATCCCCAACTCTTCTTGTATTGCGCGCTAGGATCATGATGGCTAGCCTGCAAAAATTTCCTTCTAGGATCCTGCATCCATTGGTTAGTCCAAAAATTCTTTCTATGCATAGGTATAACATATCTTTCACTATTCCTATCAGACCTATTCATATCAAACTTTCTTTTATCTAACAATGCTCTAGTTTTCAGGCTAGGACAACATCTATCAAGCGTACCTAAATTCATGCTTCAGAAACAAAAAAAATCCACTTATCTTACCTATATAGAGCACAAAGCTTTCAAATTAAAACTTGAACTATTCTTACCTTTACTAGAGGCTACAGTTTACAGATCTTACCTCCTTTCTGCGGAAATTTCTACTTTTACCTTTCTTAGAGCATAAAGTGTTCAAGTCTCGCTTATTTTCTTAAGTATCAACCTCTTTCTTGCAGATCTGGCCTCTTTCCTTCAGATCTGACCTTTCTTTCTCGGCACAAAGCTTCATAGGTCAAGTAGAATACTGTGCACTAGGGCAACATATCTACACACGGAGCTTATTTCGCACAAAGATTTTTCTTCTTTAGTTCCCAGCAATCACAGTTCCAGGTCCTGACAACAGAACCATTTGTTGGCACAGGGGCAGACCCAGGGTTCAACGCTCAAGAACGCACCAACAAACCCTAACTATCGGCCCTTTCGACAACACCTGTGAAGCAGATGAAGTCTCACCCGAGGTAGAGGCAGAGGTGGTTGCAGGACTCAGATGTCTGCAACCTTAGCTGGGACATCGATCTGTGATTATATATTTTACAGGGAACTTAGCATAGATCATTCATCAATATTCAACCCTTATGGTACTTCGCAGATAGCACAGAGAATCGCAGTGAATACTTAGACTAAAGATGATTCGGTACTTAGCCACAGAAATATAAATTAGATTCAGCAGATCAAGCACTAAGCCTTTTATATATCATATCTAACATTCATTCATATATCATAAGCACAGAGCATAACTAGATCTATTTAATCACATCAAGCACTTAGCCAAGAAGAAGATAAACACATTAGGTCAAAGCACAGAGCACAATACACAAAGTTACCGTGGTTCACCCCCACCCTGGGGCTACGTCCACAAAGTTGTCTTCTTTATATTATCTCGGTCAAGCGGTTACAGCATGGAGCTTCAATGACCCTTACTTCACACAGGAAAGAAGATCTGCGTGGCTCACTAGATCCTTCTTCCTTGCACTTCAGCACAAAGATACAGCACTTGCACTTAGCTTTTCAATCTCCTTACAATCATGCAGAGAGAACTTGCAATATACATCCAATCACATAGATCCAGCTACTAGCACTAAGCCTTTAGCTATACATCACATAGATGTACTACTACTACTCGTCTTCATATTACATTGCCTAAGTATCTATTTATAGAGTAAAAAATGGACCTAAGCATGAGTAAACCCATGGGCTGACATCCCTTTCCCTTTACATCAACCCAAAACCCTAAAAGGGACCCAAAAATAGGTCTTTCTTCCCTAATTTCCGCTTCGCATTGCGGTCCATCTTTGGCAAGCTGTCGCAGTCCCAAAAACGGTCAAATATGACCAAGTATTCTTCAAAACTTGGTCAAGGGCCAACAACATTCTTGAAGCTTAATTAACTCAAGTTTAATGCAATGCAAATATGATTTTTTTGTTAAACTCCTATGTTAGAATTTACTCATGAAAGTATTTTTTAGATATTGTAGCAAGCATAATGCATCTAAGGTTGTTTATCTCTTTTGATGTGTTGGAATTTTATATACAACTTGGAATATATAGCTTGGTTTATATAACATGAATATAAGTTTATTTTTAATGAAGTTATAGGTTTTAATCTATATACATATTTTTTTAAATTATATCATATTGTTAAAAAAAAAAGATACCTTACTTTAAAAATAATTATTTTTATACATCAATTAAAAAAATTTAATTTGAATTAATTTTTATCCCTTTCTGTGTTTGAAAAGTATCCCTTAGTTTATTAGAAAAATCAATTCCTTGTCTCTGAGATAAAAAAAAATTGGTGGGTAGTTTTAGGAAACTTTATATAAATAATGTTCTATAATTTATTTAATTTTTATTAGTGATTGCATATGAGTTTTTTTTTTTTGTAAATACAAAGGGAAAAATTATATTATCTTAGTTGTTGAAATTCATACAATTTTTTTTTAACTACTAGTCTGCTACTAAGGAAACCAAACCAACAAAAAAGAAAAAGATCTTCAGTCTAGATAGTGTGAAACAAGTTTCTCCATCTCCTTTGTCCCTCTAGATAAGCAAAATATAGATAGATATGAATTCTGATAACAGAAAAAATAAAGCTATTCTTGTGGATCATTATACCAAAAAGTAAAGGACAAATCATACTAACTATCTAGCAGGTGGTGGAGCCGGAGGCTCCTGGGAAGGAGTTGGAACTACTAGTGTGCCTCTCTAGAATATTAGCATGCTTGTTTGGGTCGTTGTTGAGGTTGATTTAGTAGGAGGGAGATGAGGAAGTCATGAAAAATCATATGAAATTCATCCAATTGAAGTTGAATACTAATTTGTGCCTCCTCACGGATATGCAGCATCCTCCCCAAGAGAATTTTGATATGCTAGTACAAATATATTGTTTTCCAATATTTCGATTCTCGCCCTATAAACCTTCCAATGTCTGAAACCCATGGGATGATGGCTTCGTCCACTTCTTGTGTCAGAGTTAGAGATCGTTGTTACACATCAACATTGCTCGCTTTGATAAGTGTCGCATGTCCCTCATAACTATCGCAAGTGTCGCAAATGTCAAACAAATCATACTGCCATGATGACGACACCAATGAGACACTTAGAATATCTCAAACACTTGATTTGGAGGAAGGAGAATGACTAACTGAAGTCAGGTATCTCTTGCCACCTAAAAGGAGCTCTTAAACTAGAGTTTTAGAAGGGAGCGCTCCCCTACATCACCCTTGGGAGCACTGGCGCTCCCCTATAAGGTACTGGGGAGCGTTATAACACTAAACCACCCCTTTGAAGGAGCGCTACAAGTCTTTGAAGCGTTGGCGCTCCCCTTGAGCCTACTAGGGAGCGTTATAGCGCCCTAATGCCCCTTTTGAGGGAGTGTTGTCTAATCTGGGCAGTAGTTGATCTGTTGAGGAGAATAAGGGGAGGATATTTCCAGTTTGCAAGGCAGTTGCATTCGAATTCCTGGTTCAATCATGATCTTAGGAGAAGATCCCTGATCTAAGGAGGGAATTCCTCAACTTACCCTAAAGATACCTCAAGAGGTTAAGCCTCTCTAAACCTATATAAACAAGCTCTATGATGGTGAAAAGAAGGAAGAATTGCAAGCAAGAAACCTATGATCTCATAGGAAACACACGGTGAACTGGAGGAGAGTAATCAGTAAAGTTTCTATCATCTAGGTCGTGGATCTTCTGGGCAAGGGTTAGACAAAAGGGACTTGACGAAGCTGTTGCATTCGCATCTACGATTGTAAGTTACAGCTGTCATTGTTCTCATTAATATGACACGCTTGGCCTATTTCTTTCTAGTTTGTGTCTGATCTTACATGAACTTATCTCTGATAGATAGATCTATTTTCAAGCTAATATCAATAGAGTAGGAAGTGGTCATACTATTGTTTGTCTACAGGGCTCATCGAGGAGCAAAAGATTGGAGCTCAACTCAGAGCGTGCAGGGACAAACTTCGGTAAAAAGGTACTTCTGTTCTCCTTCCTCCTCATGCATTAGTTTGTATAGATCTAAAAGGAATTCAGTGTCCACGTTAAGCGTCTTCTGTCTTAAGAGTTAAGATTCTAGATCTCAAGAGGGGATCTACCTATCCGCAGGGAGATTTTCCTTCAACAGAAACTGGCGACTCCACTGGGGAGAATCGAGTCGAAACTTTTAGTTTTGATTTTCCCTCATAAGACCTTGTCTTATCTTTTGTTCTCTTAGGCCCTGTTCACCCCTTCATATCTGATTTCACTTGCTAATTGACTCTTTACCCCATCACACTCAGCTTGACTATCAAAATTTGACTGAAATTTTGGGTTTTTGGACATTTTTATGAGTTTCTTTAGCCTGGCGCCCCCCGGCCCATGTTAGCAGAGCGCCAGCACTCCCTGTAAGTGTTAGACAAAGATTTATAATGCTTTGGTGGCCCTTATACCATAGCGCCAACCCTCTTTTACCCAAAATCTCTTCAAAATTTCCATTTTTTGGAGGTCCAGATCCTATTTCTTCACTTGCTGAGCTACTTTGTGATTCAATGATGCTTCCTTTGACCTTTGACATGCTTCCTCCTGAGAAGTAAACACCTTATTGTTCAGCTTTTATGCCCTTCTTCATTCTTTTTGAGTTTTTGTTGTTGAGAGCTTGAAATCAATCCCCTGCTTTCTTCTCTCCTATCCGACTGAGCGAGAACTCTAGTGAAGGACATTTAAAGTCTGTAACTCTTCTCATTTGGTTCTTTGAGGTCATCTAATCCAATCTTTTTCTCCTTCCTTTTGAGTTTTTTATTTTCTTTCTCTTGTTTGATTAAAAAAGGGTGTGTTGTTTGTGTGAAATCTGCATATTCTTGTCTGAATCTCCTTGATCTGAAAGGGTATTTGGCAGGAGAAATTTTTCATTGAATTGATTATCATTCGCATACAAAAAAAAAAAAAGTGGATCTTAATGATTAGTTTGCATATTAGTTTGCATTTCTGAAATGTTGTAGCATCATATTGGATTTGATTGAGAACAAAATTGATTGAGGGCATTCCTTATCAAGTGTTTGATAGTGAAAACGACTCTTCCTCTTTCCTTTAAATAGGTATTCATTGAAAAGAAACGATTGATTATCATATTTCATGCATATTTTTGGGAATTGAGTCATCATTCCATCAGTTTCACTTTCGTACACCCTCTGAGTAAATAACAGCCATTAAAATCAATGCTTAACTAAAATTTATCAGACTTTTTACATCTTTGTTAGCAAACCTACATTAGTTTAAGGTGTAGGGCTTTGGAATAGGTTGAAAGGATAACTTTCCAAAGCTATCAAACAAACTTAGTATCTTGCGGTAGGGAGAGTTAAATCCAATTGTCGTATTGGCTTGTTGGGATCCCCCTCTCACACAGGGGTTACGCACGAGGTCGCATTCGAGTGAGTTACGGAGATTATCCCTCTGTGGCCCAACTGTTTGTAGTGGTTGGATCGTATATTGGGGGTCGCTGGAAGGTATACCCACGATTATGTGTGGGAGCCTTTCAGGTTGATTTCGGACTTGTTATCCTACCCATACGTTCCTACTAGACTGTCAACTGTACCCGCCCAGGGGCTGACTACGAGTTGGTGACCTTAGTAGCCACAATCTTTAGGGTCTCACACAAGGTGACGGTGAAGGGAAGTCTCACTGTACCTGGAACAAACATTGGTCAAACTCACTCAGGCTCTTTGGAGGGTAAATCCACAATTACTGCATGGAAGCTTTCACCAAGGCGTAAGTTCGTTAAGCAGGTCGCCAACGTAACTAATCCACCTGCTCTATCCCTACCCCTTCCTATTTTGATCTCGCGACGTTGGATTTCATCACAAACTAGTGGTTTCATCGTAGGAAGGTTTGTTTGATTGATTGCTTCTCAGATTCGTCATGTGTGTTGTTTGTTTTACTTAGTGGACCTTAGGTCGAGTCAGTGTTAATGGCATCGAATCCTGGGAGTACCAATGGAGGAACCCCTTCTCCTGGGGAACCTTATACATTTCCTTCATTTGGAAACATTGGTCCTCCATATGTTTCCACACTGAGTCTTCCAGGACTCACCATTGGATTACCAGTTTGGTTGTTCCCCACTCTGGTGATCCCGAATCCTCCCAATGTTTCAGTTGCACCTAATACTTTGGATGTCAATACACCACCCACACATCAACCTCATGTCGAATTTTCGACTTCTTCATCCATCAAGTCTCCTAACATAGTTACCAACTTAATGAGAACTCTCCAAAGTTCTCGTTTTTTGGGGGGTCCAATTTTTTACCTCATTTTAAAAAATGGTGCTACCGGTAGCACCCCCTCTCTGTTTTTAGATGAGTTTTGATATTTTCAATTTTTCGATCCTCAATGTTTCCACATTATTTTTTTAAATGCTCATTTTTCACATA
>ML810110.1:69949-113725 GCA_009831015.1 Picea engelmannii
TAAAAATGTGTCATTTTAATACCCCAATTTTAGAATGGGTGCTACCGGTAGCAGTACTTTTCAATTTGATGGTTGATTTAGAGGTTTTGGTTTTAATGGTACCAAGTGATAAAAATATGATTTCAAATGATCTCAAAATTTAATGTTTTGAAAAGAAAAGAAAAAAATCAAAAACATCTTTTTTGTTTTTAGGTGCTAATTTTAAGGTTTTTCTGAGCTACTGTCTAAGTTTTGAAGGCAATGTTTGAAAATGTTGTAATTTTGACCCCGTTTAAAAAAATGGTGCTACTGGTAGCACCACTTTTTGATTTGGGGGTTGATTTTGATGTTTTTTATGCAAAAATATGGGTTTTTTGGGTCAGAGTTCTCGTTTTGAGGTCACAGTTCTCATTAAGTTGGTAACTATGTTTCCTTCCATTTCTCCTTCTTCGCCTAGTGAAAGCTCTAAAGCAAGTAGCTAGGTTGATCAGAAGAAGAAGAAGAACCCAAAAAGGACAAAGGCCCCAACAACATCAGATGTTGGCTCTAAGAAACCAGTTACTGTTAATAGTACTGGGAGTGTTGATGAGGTCAACAAGATTAAAAGGAAGAATCCAAAACCCAAATTCCCTTGCAGCCTTTGTAAGGGTGACCACTTTCTGAGGGATTGCCCCAGTCTTACCCAGGTCTTAGAAATGTGGTCCTCCACGTCATCGGCCTCTGTCGGTCATGTCAATGATACCCCGTCAACTAGTGATGCTCAGGTTGGTAAGAAGAAGCAAATTGTCAAGTTCCCTTGCATGTTATGTAAAGGTAATCATTACTCTCACCTTTGTCCTCTCATGGGCAAGGCTTCTTCTCTTTTGGAAAAACTTCAACTTCCAAAAGGTTATCGTAAGCTTTCCTCCGACCCATCATTGGTTGATGGACTGGTCAATCTGGTTCCATCCTCGGTCAGTTCAGTTGATCAGGTGGTCAATCTAGTTTTCTCCTCGATTGAACCACGAACCCAAGTAGTTGATCCAGTTTCGTCATCGATCAGCCTCGCTCTTCATCAAAAGAGTGATACCAAAGTGGTCAATCTGTTTTCATCCTAGGTCGATCCCACTCTCCCGTTAGAGAGTGACATCAAAGCGGTCGATCTATTTCCACCCGTCGACCCCATTCTTCCCTTGGAGAATGAAACTCAAGTGGTCGATCCCATTCCTCCATTGGGGAATGTCAAAGTGACTGATCCAGCCCCTTCCTCGGTCAGTCCCACTCTTCCTTTGAAGAGTGCCAAAGTGTTCGATCTAGTTTCGCCATCGGTCGATCCCATTCCTCCGTTGAGGAATGTCAAAGTGACTGATCCAGTCCCTTCCTCAGTCAGTCCCACTCTTCCTCTGAAAAGTGCCAAAGTGGTCGATGCAGTTTCTCCATCGGTTGATCCCATTCCTCCATTGAGGAATGTCAAAGTAACTGATCTAGTCCCTTCCTCGGTCAGTCCCACTCTTCCTCTAAAGAGTGCTAAAGTGGTCTATCCAAGTCCACCATTGATTGATCCGATCCAATCATCGGTCGATCCTGCTCTCCTTCTAGAGAGTAAACCCGATACTGCCCATGTTTTTCTCGTTAATACAGACTCTACCGTAACGAGGGGCATTCCTCCTTCTCCTGCGAAACCCCCTCCAAGTAATGAGGCCATCCTTTTTTATTGGGGTGTGCTAACTAGACCTCGTCTTCCCTCCCACATTCCTTTCCAAATTACAGTACAGGTTCATGTTCGGGACATTTCTCAAACGCTAATAGATGAAGGTGCATCTGTTAGTATTTTGTCTTCTGTTGCTTGGTATGCTTTGGGTTTTCCACAGCTTGCACCGGTTACACAGAATCTGTTAGCTTTTAACAGAAGAACTAGTCAACCTTTAAGGATCCTTCCTCAGTTTCCTGTAACTTTGGGAGGGAAAAATGTCTTTATCGATGTCATGGTAGTCTGATACCCCTTGGATTTCGCTTTACTCCTTGGGCGGGATTATGTCTATGCTATAAAAGCTCTTGTATCCACCCTTTTTCATGTGATATCTTTCCCTCACGATGGAATAATTGTGACTATTGATCAACTTCCATTCATCGGCCCCGACTGGGTTACCTCCCTAAGTGGTTCCTATATGCAGACAGTATCGCCCCCGTCGCATGTCAATTATGTGGTGTTGTCTCCCATGACCTCAACTTCCGATGATTTGGATCCGGTAGTTGACATGGTGATTTCTTCAGTAGGATTATTGGAGCCTGATCTCCTTACTCCTATCACGACCCTCAACATGTGTCCCTTCTCAAGTGATTATCTTCCATCCAGCGAAGATCTCTTGGAATCCATGACCATGTTTTATCCATTGACATGGTACCCTTCCGGAGCATTATCCTTTTGGAAGCCATGATCTAGACGAAACCATGAGCATAGTTTCTCTTCTTTGTGGCAAGCTCGTTAAAAAATGAAACAGAGGCTTTGAGCATAGTTCTTTTCCTGTGTCAAGCTCGTTAAAAAATGAAACAGTCACCTCTCTTGAACCTTCTTTTCATCCAACCTTCTCCTTTTTCTCATCTACTAGAGAAATTGGTGACAACCTCAAAGCCGGTGAATGAATCGAAGCTTGGAGGGCATGTCTCCAACCTTTGCTGATCATTCTGGAGTTAAGCCACTAGCTTTCATGTTGGGGGCATACCGAGCTTAGTCTTTGTTCTTTCTCGTGCTCGTAAATACATGAGAATGCATTCGAGTGATAATTTATCTCTTTTTTGGCCTCGCGAGACTAACATTACGAAAAAAGGACAACATTGGAGTCACCTTTAAGTTCTTTTCAGACTCTCTAAACATGAAAATATTACCGAGCGACCTTGTTCTTTTCACGCTCGTTAAAGTATTTGAATAAAACGTCTGTTGAGCGATAGTTTATCTCTTTTTCGGTCTCGTCAGACTACTTTACAAAAAAGGAACTGAGAGAGTTCTCTTTTAAGTGTTTTTCCAGACTCTATAATCATGAAAAACCTTCAAGTTTTCTATCTTTGGACTCGCTAAAACAAACATCGACAGGCCCATATGGGACCGAACCCTTACTTCTTCCAGTTCGTTAAACAAAGGAAGAGGAACTTACCGAAGGTGAGTTTTATTGAGCATGTGTTACCCTCCTCGAGCTCGTTAAATTAAAAAGAGGTACTTGTCTATCTGGATGGGGGAAAATTTGAAAGAAGCAAGCCAAGCAGTCTCTTGAGAACATTACCAAGTAATTCTTAGAGTCGCCCTTGAACACGGAACTTTGTCTTTTGCATGCATTATAATCCGCTGAACCTCTGCTCTGAGCCAATCCTTTGAATTTCTTTCACTCCTTTGGGTCGCCTGACGTAAGTCACAGCATCTACTGCATCATCAAGTTTTGGTCCATGTCATGTTTCTGTTGTTGTGCCTCAGTGTTCAAGGGAAGTATCCGCCTCGAGAGTCAGTCGTCACAAATATATTGTCTCAATACCCGTGTCAGTCCATATTCATTTGATCTACCAATTAAATCTCTGTGTCCATTTCATGTCGTTGATGGGGGATACATCAAGGCCCTCCTTCGACGAGCCTATTCCTGTCGACTTCAACACATTATCCAGGAACTAGACTTAGAAACCAGTTAGTACTTTGGGACCTGCATGCCTCAATGGCGTGCCTCCTCACATTCGACAGTGGGTTTACATCACTGACCTCTGATCGGATGATTCCACGAATGTTCGACTCCAGCTCATCCATTCACATTCTTTGGAATTTACTAGAGTACCTTGGGAATCATTGACATTAATGGTGATCTCCCTCGCGCTTGTTAACGGTTTACATCATTGACCGGTAATCAAGTGGTTTCTACCATGTTCGAAATTAGAACATCTATTCACATGGTTAGATTCGTACTACATTGGGATCAGTAAGAAGACCCTAGGTTGAGTGATCACTTTTCTATGTACATTGCCCAGGTTGTGAACGAGTTTCTCTTGAACAATGACACATATACTGTCACATAGATCCACTTTGTATTGGTCGTGGCTATGTCTTGTCATCTCATAGATCCACTGTGTATTCTTCGTGGCTACGATCAGTTCAGGTCATCAGAGTATAGATCCACACTGTATCCTCAGTGGCTATACCTTTTATCAATACAATTATGGATCCGCAGTGTATTTTATGGCGTCCATATCTTGCAAGTCTTGATCACCCAAGCATAGGTATGCCTACCTTGGGTTTGAAACATGTCATAATATTTGTTGGATGTTTGTGTGCATCTTTTGTCAGGTTCTCTACGTCTATACCCTTGCTTGAAAGTCTACAAATCATTTCAGTTATCAGTTTGTCTTCTAACTTCATACTTTGGGGGGCAATCTGTTACACATCAACATTGCTCGCTTTGATAAGTGTCGCAAGTGTCGCATGTCCCTCATAACTGTCGCAAGTGTCGCATGTTATTCGCAAGTGTCGCAAATTTCAAACAAATCATACTGCCATGATGACGACACCAAGGAGACACTTAGAATATCTCAAACACTTGATTTGGAGGAAGGAGAATGACTAACTAAAGTCAGGTATCTCTTGCCACCTAAAAGGAGCTCTTAAACTAGAGTTTTAGAAGGGAGCGCTCCCCTACATCACCCTTGGGAGCGCTGGCGCTCCCCTATAAGGTAATGGGGAGCATTATAACACTAAACCACCCCTATGAAGGAGCGCTACAAGTCTTTGAAGCGTTGGCGCTCCCCTTGAGCCTACTAGGGAGCGTTATAGCGCCCTGATGCCCCTTTTGAGGGAGCGTTGTCTAATCTGGGCAGTAGTTGATCTGTTGAGGAGAATAAGGGGAGGATCTTTCAAGTTTGGAAGGCAGTTGCATTCGAATTCCTGGTTCAATCATGATCTTAGGAAAAGATCCCTGATCTAAGGAGGGAATTCCTCAACTTACCCTAAAGATACCTCACGAGGTTAAGCCTCTCTAAACCTATATAAACAAGCTCTATGATGGTGATAAGAAGGAAGAATTGCAAGCAAAAAACCTATGATCTCATAGGAAACACACGGTGAACTGGAGGAGAGTAATCAATAAAGTTGCTATCATCCAGGTCATGGATCTTCTGGGCAAGGGTTAGACAAAGGGGACATGACGAAGTTGTCGCATTCACATCTACGATTGTAAGTTACCGTTGTCATTGTTCTCATTAATATGACACGCTTTGCATGTTTCTTTCTAGTTTGTGTCTGATCTTACATGAACTTATCTCTGATAGATAGATATGTTTTCAAGCTAATATCAATAGAGTAGGAAGTGGTTGTACTATTGTTTTTCTACAGGGCTCATCGAGGAGCGAAAGATTGGAGCTCAACTCGGAGCATGCAAGGACAAATGTCGGTAAAAAGGTACTTCTGTTCTCCTTCCTCCTCATGCATTAGTTTGTATAGATATGAAAGAAATTCAATGTCCACGTTAAGCGTGTTTTGTCTTAAGAGTTAAGAGTCTAGCTCTCAAGAGGAGATCTACCTATCCGCAAGGAGATTTTCCTTCAATAATCGTTATAAAGGATTCTCTGCTTCTACCTCCACCAATCGTTCTTGAATGCGAGGTAAGGTGAACTCCTGAAAGATGGTGGTTGTCACATGTGCTTCCTACTGCACACAGTAGCTGTTACGAACCAAATATCAATATAGCATAGAAAAACCTCAGAATAAGTACTCGATGCCTTGAAAAAGAGAGAAATTCAGATAATAAGCCTCTTCGAGGGGGAAACCTCCTTATGCCCACATAAATGTTCAAATACAAGATCATTCCAAATGAAAATGTCTCCTTGGTATATATAGGAGACTAGGAGGTATAATTACAACTAATGGACTAAAGCCGACATAAATAAAATAGCATTACTAATGTAATATGCCCCAACTAAGGGGTAATGAGCCATTATTTAGGGCTTAACATGCCCCTCCCCTTGAGAAAAGTGTTGTCCACAACGCTTGAGTAATTCTGGATGCTTCTGTATAAAAGACTCATCTTCCCACGTGGAATCTCCAGCCGATAGTTTCTTCCATTTAATGAGATACTCTTAAATGGATCTATTCCTCAGCTGGCGAATTCTTGTGTCAGTGATGGCTTCAGGCTCCAATATGATTTTTCCTTCCTCGTCAAGTTCTGGAAATATAGTTTGAACTGGGATCTTGTCACCTATAACCTTCTTTAAGCATGAAACATGGAAAATTGGGTGTACTCGTGAAGATGTAGGCAACTCCAATTTGTATGCCATAGTACCAATATTTTGCAGCACCTGATAAGGTCCACAGAAATTTGGTGATAATTTAGTATACTTCTTCGCTTGCTTGAGGGACATCTGTTTGTATGGTTGTAGTCTTAAAAACACCCAATCCCCTACTTCAAAACTTCTTTCACTATGATGTTGATATGCTTGTTGTTTCATGCGATTTTGTGCCATGGTCAGGTTGTCCTTTAATATTTGGAGAACTTGTTGTTGGTGCTCGATGTGATCTTCCACTGCTTTAACCTTAGATTTTTCTTTTAGAGAAGAAGTGATGGAAGGAGGGTGGATGCATAGAGTTCCATAAATGGTGTCATTTTTGTTGCAGTATGAAAGGAAGTGTTATACCACCATTCTACCAAGGGTAACCATTTGAACCATTGTGTTTGTTTATCAAAGACAAAGAAACGAAGGTAACCTTCTAGACATTTTTTCACTATCTCGGTTTTTCCATCAGATTGAGGATGATAGGATGATCTATGAGCTAATTGAGTACCCAAACAAGAAAATAATTATGTCCAAAAATGTCCAGTGAAGATGGGATCTTTGTCACTTACAATAATCTTTGGGATGTTATATAGCTTTTGATTTGTCTCCATGAATGCGGTGGCAACTGTACTGGCTTTGAAGGGATGAGAGAATGCACAAAACTGTGCGTACTTGGTCAGTTTATCAACAATCACCATGATGACACTCTTTCCTTCAGACTACGGTAACCCTGTGATGAAATCCATGGAAACCTCCTCCCAGCGCTAACTTGGGATGGATAATGGTTGTAAAAGACCTGGGGTCTTAATTGTTTCCACCTTATTTTGTTGGCAAACCAAACATTCTACCACAAACCTTTGAACATTAGTTTTAAGGCCATCCCAAAAAAATTCCTTCTTGACCCTATGGTAGGTTATTAAAAATTATGAGTGCCCTCCTACTAGAGAGGTGTGCAATTCCAATAGTACCTTTTGTTTGAGTTGGGAGTTCTTACATAAATATAAGCGATATTTGAACCATAGTGAATAAGTTTTCCATGTAAATGTATCTTATGCACTGGAATTCTGTTGCAACCTTTGAATGAGAGTCCACACTTTTTTGTCATTCTTCCATTCATCCTTGCTTCTATTATCCAATCGGGTTGGATGATCGAGATAGCATAGAGAAAGGTCTTAACATCTTCATCCTTCCTTGAGAGTGCATCTGCCACAACATTTAGCTTCCCTTTTTTATAAACGATTTCAAAATCATAACCCAATATCTTGGTTACCCATTTTCGTTGTTCTTCTGAAGATAGTCTTTGTTACAAGAAGTATTTAAGACTATCATGATCTGTTTTGACCTTGAAGTGCCTACCTATTAGGTAAGGACACCATTTCTTCAATTCATGTAGTATTTCCATCATTTCCTTCTCATAAATGGGTTTGTGTAAGTCCTTTCCCTTGAGTGGTAGACTTTCAAAAGCCAAGGGCCTTCTTTCTTGCATTAGGACAACACCAATTCCATTTCCCAAGGCATCACATTCCACATTAAAGGTTTTTGTGAAGTCTGGAGTGGTCAAGACAGGAGATTTTCACATCACCTCTTTAAGTTGTTCAAAAGATTTAGTTGCCTCTGGAGTCCATGAAAATGCATCCTTCTTAGTTAGTTTCATTAAAGGTGTTGCTATTCTTCCATAGTGCCGAACAAACTTGTGGTAGTAACCTGTCAAACCCAAAAATCCTCTGATTCTTCAATGTTTTGGGAATCGACCAGTCCATCATGGCCTTAATATTGTTAGGGTCTTCCTTGACACCTTCATGAGATACAATATGACCCAAATAATCTACCTCCTTCACTCCAAAGAAACATTTGGATGGTTTGGCATATAGTTGTTGCTCATTTAGTAGTTGTAGCACCTTCTCAACATGTCACACATGATCCTCCCAAGACTTTATATAGATTAGTATATCATCAAAAAATACTAACACAAATTTTCGAAGGAAGGGCTTGAAAATGGAATTCATCAACCCTTGGAATGTGGAAGGTGCATTTGTAAGGCCAAAAGGCATGACCAAAAACTCATAATGTCCTTCATGAGTTCAGAATGTTGTTTTTGGGATATCTTGTTCCTTCATTCTAATCTGATGATACCCTAAACGAAGATCCAACTTTGTGAAATAGATTGATCCATGTAGTTCATCTAACAATTCATCAATGATAGGAATGGGAAACTTATCTTTAAGAGTGATCTTGTTGAGCTCTCTATAATCTGGGCACACACGCCATGAGCCATATTTCTTGAATACCATTACCACCGGTGTAGAGTAAGAACTTTGGCTAGGTCCAGCCTCTAACATTTCTTCAACCATGCGCTCAATTTCACTCTTCTGGGCATAAGGGTATCTGTATGGCCTGATGTTAGGAGGGACACTCCTAGGAATTAGGTGAATATCATGATCATGATTTCGAGTGGGTGGAATACCTTTGGGAATATCTTCAAATACTTTGGAATGCTTATCAATGATCCCTTGGAGATCTAGAGGAATAGATGGCTTACATGTTTGAACATATAGTGAGCATAGTTCTGCAATAACACCTTGATGCCCCTTTTTCAATAATTTTGTCATGCCATTAGAGCTTATCACCTTACCGAGTTTCCCAGTGATACCTCTTAACTCAATTTCTTTTCCTTCCAATGAAAATTTCATGAAAAGTTCCTGAAAATTAAAAGCCATTTTTCCTAATGATTGTAACCATTGGATTCCTAGTACAACATCAACACCACCCATGGGTATAGCAATCATTAGACTATTCATTGCATATTCCCCCATAGTAAGATTGATCTTATTTCATTTTCCTGAGCAATTGAGAGTTCCTCCATCTGCAATCATTACTTGAAACTCTTGTGCTGGATATACAAAGCAATTGAGAGCTTTGGCTAATTTATAGTGAATGAAATTATGAGTTCTGCCAGAATCAATTAGGACTATTACTTTTTTCTTTTTGATATATCCTTCGATCTTGAGGGTTTGAGGAGTGTTAATTAGAGCCAATGCATTACACGATATCGTGGGAGTCAACTCTTTAGACGAAATTGCTTCTACATTTTCATCTTGAGATGCTTCTTGTTCGTGTTCTTGTTCTTCTTCCCCTTCACAATCTATGTAGAATACTTTCTTCTCACCACACTTATGTCATTTACTGTACTTGTTGTCACAATTAAAGCATAAACATTTTTCTTTTATTTCCTCCAATTGTTGAGGTGTCAACCTTGTAGGTTGATGTAACACCCTGTTTCCCCCAATTTGTAATTAATCAGAAAATAGGAATTACCATGCTAATGCATGAGGAAAATGTAAATGTATTATCGTTTGAGTTGCCAATAACTGACTATGGGGGTGAAGCCTTGAAAGTACTGGCCATGATATCACTAGAGGAAGAATGTGAAAACTATACAAGAGGGTTCATATATCAAATAACCCCAAGTCTCCCTTGATAAGGATGGCAAACCTCCTTCGAATCCCAAGGAAAGAAAATCAATCAATGAAGAAAGGATCGGTGGTTGAATTACCAACCACCCCCATGAATGGAAACATGGGTTGTCAGCTCGAGGTACCGTGGGGACCTACAGACCTGAGCTTCCTTCTAACAGAACGAACGAGATAGGTCGGCAAACCTTACAAGGTAAGGGGGACAGCGGACAAGAGGAGTGTAAGCTCGTAAGGGAGATTCTCCAGCGGAATCAAAAACGGAAGGCTGCAAGCTTGATGTGGAAGAGCATCTGAGAAACCTCGTCGAGGCCATAACCGAGAGAGAAAGCTCTAAGTTGTAGAGAACAGGACCCGAGCAGAAGCTGGGACAGAGACATAACTCCTAAGAACTATGAGAACGCCCTGGTGATATCATGGCTTGGAACGGGGGTGGCTAGAGTGCTAAGAATGAATTCCTCTGAGCCTATGGTCGGGTGGAAGGACGAACACCCATAGTCAGTTGGTTGGTGGAAACCTGTAATAGATAAGTGATTTCTTACCCTGTGTAATTTATCTGTAACTGTGTATGAACTGGCTATACTGTGTATGTTGCAGGAATCATGCATATGTATTAATGGATATACCGTATTCCTTCTATCACTACTTGGCTGTATAATTAGGCCAGTAAGAAAGCATATGGTTAGGATATGTTTTATACTCGTAAATACTTGTGTCCTGTGGTGGCATAAGCCCCAGTCACGAACTGTGCGTTCGTCGACCGTGGACACAGTTTCATGTACGCACGTAAACCTTCCTAATCCTTTTGAGTCCCTTGGAGGACGAAGCCTGTTAATCTTAGGAGAGGTAGTGCAAATATGCATAGGCTCTCTGCGAGGAAAACCAAACCCAGAACCCTTAATTCCTTCATAGATAACGAAGATCAGGAGGGATAACACTTTCAGAGTGTTCCTTAAACCAAGGTGGATTGCAGAGGAAGGGACAAAGGTTTGAAACCTTTAGAGACCAAAATTATTCAAGGACTGGAAGCAGCGAATGTTCTAGAGGAAAAGCGGTCAATATTGGAGGAATGCAGAGACGAGGATGGACAACCGTCAGATCTACAGAAGTAGCGCTAACCTTAATGCTTCGTGCCCAAAGGAAGATTTCAGCGTTTCAGGAGTCAGGGGTTCGAAGGAAAGGACCTTACAACGTGCAAGTCATGAAATCTCGAACTCCTCGAAGAGGAAATCAAGCTGTCCATCGGAGGGACACGTGGATGTCCGTTGGTGTTTCGGCAGCCGGAAAACCAAAGGGAAAGAACCCGTGTCTTCGCAAGTCATAAAATCTCGGTATACGAAACCCCGAATCAGTTAGCGTGAATAGGCTTTGGCATTTCAGCACCCGGGAAACCAAAGGGCAAGACCCCTCGTCTTCGTGAGTCGTGAAACCCCGGTATACGAAACCCCGAATCGGTTCAGTATGAATAAGTTTGAGAAAGCCAGGATTTGATCGCGACCATTGATCATCCCGAAAAGATCACAACCATTGATCGTGGCTAAAGGTCAAAGCCGTCAATCAAAGGGACGCGTGGCTGTCAGTCGGCGTTTTGGCACCCGGGAAACCAAAGGGGCAAGACCCCTCATTTTCGCAAGTCACGAAATCCCGGTACCCGAAACCCTGATGTGCTCTGTGGTAGAAAGGAGGAGTCCCGAAAGGATCTAGACCGTCCATCGGAGGAGATGCGTGGTGAGCGGTCAGAGTTCGGGGAAAGCTATGCAATCCCGTGGGCCATTGGATCTCATAGAACAACAAAGGGATTAAGACTGGGTGTCTTTCAACACCCTTAAGCTCAGGAGGGATAGTGACCATCAAATCCAGATCAATGAGGGTCGTTGATCTCCTACACGAATCCCCATATCGAAATTCATGGATTGGAGTGACAAGAGTTTTGGAATCGTTGCATCGTGAACTCTCGGTTCACGAAACTCCAAAAAGATATGGACTGTTGGATCCAAATCATCGAGAGTTGTTGGATATCGTACAAGAACTCGCGTATCGGGTTTCGGGGTTTGAAGAGTCGAAAGACTTGCATCTCTTGCATTTCGAACTCCCGGTTACCGAAATCCCGATACAGCCAAGACCGTCGGATAAGGGGAAGATTCGCAACCATCGATCTCAGCGAAGGTAATATTTCGGGTTTCAGGGTTTGAAGAGTCGAAAGACTTGACTCTCTTGCATTTCGAACTCCCAGTTACCGAAATCCCGATACGGCCAGGACCGTCAGATCAAGGGAAGATTTGCAGCCATCGATCTCAGCGAAAGTAAGATTTCGGGTTTCGGTGTTTGAAGAGTCGAAAGACTTGACTCTCCTGCATCACTGAGTCGCGAAATGTGAAAGGCGCCTCATGGCTTGGCCCATGGTCATAACCAATGATCACATGGAGGTGGATAAGGGGAGAGCTAGCATGTGCTAGGCGCCCGTAGGAATTCGAGGATTCTGTCCCTCGAAGAAAAGAGGCAAAAAATTTATTTTTCCGTAGTGGGTATGTGACAAATTGGTATCAGAGAATGGTTACAACACTTGGCCTGCTTGGGCTCATGTACGAGCCGCGTAAGGAGATAATGTTATCTTCATTTTTCTCTTTAAGAAGAAGGACTGCAGAATGAAACTGTAATTTGGGAATTTCTTTAACCCCTCTATTAAAATGGTAACTACTCTTATAAGAGTAAGGATGCACTAATCAATATTACTGATAAGACCTGAGTGTGAATAACAGAGGTGGAATAAATTGTGTTATGGAGCTGCACGAGCTAGAAAAGGGACATGAACTGAGTTTTTCTGTGACAAGTGTGACGATGGCTACCTACTAAAGCAGGTAGAGTCTCTTGCAATTGAGATGGATGGTTAGGTAAGAATTAAGATCCAAATGAAGAACTCCTTAATGATTTGGGAAATCTGGTAAGGACTGGTAGGATCCTTAGAAAGTTATAATTACTGCATTATTAAAAGACTAAACCCTGAGCATATAACTCCTCATGATTGAGAGGACTAATGAAAATATGTAGGGTCAGATTACCTGACCTATAATGGTTAGAATCGAAAACAAGGATAATTTGTTTAAGCAAGATTAAGGGGAGTCCTTTGGGACTGTTGTTAATTCCCAGGAGTGACCCTTGTTGGTTGTTCCCATAAAGAGAGGGTAAATTCCGTATGAGTTATGACTATGAGATTAGTTATGTAAGTAACTTAAAAGCTCAGAAGAGATAGCGGGGAAATTTTGCCAAACATGCGTATAAGAATCAAGCTTGTGTTAAAGTTTGAAAACTATAGAGGTTGAATGTAGAGGTTGAATTCCAGAAGAGTTGATGCCAAGTTCGTGGCTGGAAGTCATTGAAAATCTGAATGGATGATGGAATTCTCGGAGGGAGGAATACCAAAATTCCGTGAACTGTTAGATCTAGTAGATCAGCGGAGAAGATAAGGCTAATAACCTCTCATCACTCACAAGCTCAGGAGGAATAGTATCCGTTAGATTTGAATCAACAAGAGTCGTTGATCTAGAGCTTCGAGGTGTCAGCTATTGGGAAACGGTGGAGCGTTGTCCATGGATTCACCGAAACACGGGATCTCAAAGCATGTCTAGGAGTTGACCCCAGGTTCCGAGCGAAGGGTCATGTGAATAAAAGAGCCGAGAAAACCTTAGCCTCGGTCTTTCAGGTTTTCGGATTTCAGGGATCGAGGAACCAGAGTCCCTTGCAACAGGAATCCCGAAATCCTGAAATGTGAAGCGCCTTTTTGTTCGGATCATGGTCACCACCGGTGGTCGCGTGTGGAGAAGGCGTGAACTAGTATGATGAATACTTAGCTGTGTTCAATTGTACTCAAGTGCATGAGTTTAATGCATTGTGAAGCTTCATAATAGGAAGCCTGATATTAATACCGGTAAGGTATGAATGATATTAAACGTGCAAGTAATGCACATGTACGATGTAAGAGTGTAAGTATACTAGAGGCCCAATATGATTGCCCTGATGAGTGAAACATGAAGCAAGTATTTCTCTTGTCCAGATTAAATGAATACTATGGAGGCATAGCTGACTCCATTCTGGGGAGTCATGAAAGTTTTGTTCCAAATAATAGCATGAGGGGAATGTATTCCATTTCCTCATGAAGTACCAATATAATTAGATGAAAGGGCTTGGAAGGAGAAACGAGAAATTCGCGAAAAGATCATAGTCATTGATCAAGGAGTGATCTGGACCATTGATCGTCCAGAGAGAATTTCATAATTTCGTGGATCGGGAGAATGGAGGTGAAAGGTCTTTCGAATTCGCTACACGCGAAATCACAAAATCTTGATACGCGAAACCCCGAAGAGATCAGGACCGTCAGTTTGAGAACTCTGAAATTTCGCAATTCCGGGGATCGAAGGATTCTAGGTGCTTCATAACAGAAGTCCCGAAGTCACGAAACGTGAAATTGCGACATAATCACAACCATTGGTTGGAGAGCTATTGGTGACCATTGATCTGATCTGAAGTTTCAGCATTTCAGGTATCGAGAGTTTGAAGGACGGAGAGTCGATTGATTCATATCATCGATACGCGAAATCGCAACGCACCTTTTTGGGTTAGTGTGTGGTCACAAGGCGTGGTCACGTGGAAGAGACTTGCGTTTAAGCGCTTGTACACGCGAGCCGAAAATTGTGAAGACCCGTGGATTGTTTCTTATAGATTCCAGCAGGGAATCAAAGACTGTTTCAGTTCGGTCTTAAGAAGATCCTAAAACTGAGAGGTCACGCAACCCTAGGAACAAAAGAGGGTTTGCACCATATAACCATGACAGCTACATACAGGCTTAGGATTATGAAAATGGTTAAGCACGTCATAGATGTAAGTTAACAAAGATGTATGTTTATATTCCTTAAGGGGAATATTTAGTAAAAAGCTAAAGCTAAATCAAGGTTGAGGCCATCACAAATGGTGATGGATATGCAACAAGGAAGTTGCATGCCGAAGGAGTTCTCGGTGGAAGAACTGTGTAAGGACTTTGTTAGAAGAATAGAGTCACAACCCTAATAATTGTTGAAGGTTGGACAATGGGCTACAAGGCCTCTCCATATATATAAATCATGGATTACATTTTGAAAGAATCATGTAATTAATAGAAGACTAACAACTAAATATTGACCATCCTGACAACCGAATGGAGGTGTGTAGGATGCACATGTTCATGATTCATTATGAGCAAAGAGTTGCTACTAAAGCATGTTGAAGTATCCTAAGAAGTTAGGATGAGCCTAACCCAGGGCTGCTCAGAAAATAGCAGTTGTGGAAACCAGTATAGTCGGTAAGAGGAAAGTAAATCCCCTGAGTGTGATTAAATGAATAAATGAGTACGTTTAAATGATAAGGATTGGTTGAAGCTGTGATTAAGAAAAGGCAGTGAGACCTTAGAGATAACCCGACTAGGTTGAAAATCCCCAGGAAATGTAGAAAGAATTTGAAGAAGGGGAGAGCCCTCAATTCTTTCCTTGTTGTGCATTATGTTTCTATGGGATGAGAAAGCTAGTACATTGATGAACGAAAATGTTTTGACACCATAGTGATGATGGTTGTAATATTGTGAAAATGATTGAGGACTGTTGTGTTGCACTCATGAAAACATTAAGGATAGTGTGATGAAGTACATACGGACATGTTGGGACATGTCTGAAAATATTTTATTAATTTAAATGTTATGGTACTTGCATTTTAATTTACATGACGACTAATGTGCCTATGGTGTATGTCATGTGTAGAAAGAAATAAGATTGGAACTGTTGAGAAAGACAATTGCCAATAATGAACAACCTCAAACAGAGAATGACCAGGAGAAGGCTACGAGTGAAAGATTGTTGACAGGGCTGTAAAAGTCCCCATAAAGCATTGTTGATGAGGTAGAGGTCAGAAGGAGAGTGCTAGCAGCCAAGAACCGGTATAAAGATATTTGTGCCTATGTGGCACAAGGTATGAAGGGATTTGGTAAGAACCCCTTCTGAGATATTTTATTGTCTTAGAGTTATGCATGAACTTTGAAAGGCAGTTGTATGCCTTGGATACCCAAGTAAGGTATGGCTCAGGACGAAGAACCTGAATAATGGAGGTATGAACCTATGGCGGTAAACACTGTTTGTAATCCTTGGAAGAATTCTTGAATTGATATGTCATGAATGCATTAACAATCAAGGAATGCGTAAAGGCGTTCATGTGAAAATTTTGATCTCATATGTATTGATTTGGGATCGTGATCGGCCTATAGCAAGCAGTATGGTCCTACTGGAAGAATGAAAGAAAACAAATAAACCATATGAGGAAAAGGTTGGTTAAATTCCAGCACTCCATGGCCAAGAACCGGTCATAAAGTGTGACGAACTTGAAAAAAACAATGCAAGAATGCATTGGGTATGAATGTGGCCATGGATATTGGCACAATTGTTAAAACCCTTTTAAAATGTTGAATAACATTTTGAAAAAAAATTGGTATGTTGAGATGAGACTCACAGTTTGTTTGGCTATGGAAAGAATGAAAGTGCAGGAAGCAAAGGGGTCTTGGATATGGAAGCATTGTAAGCCCATAAGGAAGGCCAATTGCCTACTGGGCCAAACCATTATGGGAAGGAAAGTCCCATAATTATGAATCTGGTTCCTATGCGAAACAAATATGAAAACAAATCGTGAGATTGGAAAATCTGTGGGTGACAGATTTGCAATAACATTCTGAAAGTTAAAATTTATAATAATTTCTCATGAATTTTGTACCTGTGATACAGGTGAGAAGAAAAGACATGTCCAGAAAGGAATAGATGAAGGTTGTCAAAGTTGAAGATGATGAAAAAGGGCTACTACTGAGCCATGAGAACCCCATGATAAGTCATGATCGCTTGAAATAAATTATGTTGAGGTAACACAAGCCAGAGGGACGCCTCGGCAAAGCAAGTCTGAGGGACGCCTCGACTGTAAGACTGGATAGAGTCTTTAAAATTTTCCTGTGTGAGAAAACCTCGGCCAGGCAAGATGGATCGCCCAAGGGACTGTATAACAATGAAGGGGATGCCTGAGCCTAGGCCTGGAGGATGAGTGACTGCAAGGAAGAGGAGACCTTAATAATTCTTGTAAACTATTGGGATCATGCACACAGTGGGTGGTTTCCCATGCGGAAAAACCTTGGAAAGGAAGATGAAATCATGATAACTCTTGTGAACTATTGAATTGGAATTATGCACCCAATGGGTACTTCAAGGAAAGTGATGAGGATGGATAAAAAAACTACCATATGGATATAGATCCACAAACTGCACAGATAAGTATTGTGCTAAGATTATGAAATTTTCCTTTTGAATTTTGAACAAATGTAAGAGGTTTTTGCACAGAATTGTGAATTAATGTGCTTGTTGTCCAAGAATTATTGAAGGCAGATGATGAAGACTAAGATCTTGAAAAAGGACCTGACCGAGGATGAAGGTCAAGACTTATGAAGTGACAAATTGGAAAGGCATGACATGTGTTTTGAGAAAGAACACCGAGGACGGTGTTCCTTTAAGGGGGAGGGAATTGTAACACCATGTTTCCCCCAATTTGTAATTAATAATAAAATAGGAATTACCATGCTAATGCATGAGGAAAATGTAAATGTATTATCGTTTGAGTTGCCAATAACTGACTGTGGGGGTGAAGCCTTGAAAGTACTGGCCATGATATCACTAGAGGAAGAATGTGAAAACTATACAAGAGGGTTCATATATCAAATAACCCCAAGTCTCCCTTGATAAGGATGACAAACCTCCTTCGAATCCCAAGGAAAGAAAATCAGTCAATGAAGAAAGGACTGGTGGTTGAATTACCAACCACCCCCATGAATGGAAACATGGGTTGTCAGCCCGAGGTACCGCGGGGACCTGCAGACCTGAGCTTCCTTCTGACAGAAGGAATGGGATAGGTCGGCAAAAATTCCAAGGTGAGGGGGATAGTGGACAAGAGGAGCATAAGCTCATAAGGGAGATGCTCCAGTGGAATCACGAATGGAAGGCTGCGATCTTGATGTGGAAGAGCATCTAAAAAACCTCGCCGAGGCCATAACCGAGAGAGAAATATCTGAGTTGCAGAGAACATGACCTGAGCAAAAGCTCGAACAGAGACATAACTTCTAAGAACTGTGAGAACGCCCTGGTGATATCATGGCTTGGCACGGGGGTGGCTAGAGTGCTAAGAATGAATGCCTCTAAGCCTATGGTCGGGTGGAAGGAAGAAAACCCATAGTCAGTTGGTTGGCGGCAACCTGTAATAGATAAGTGATTTCTTACCCTGTGTAATTTATCTGTAACCGTGTATGAACTGGCTATACTATGTATGTTGCAGGAATTATGCATATGTCTTAATGGATATACTGTATTCCTTCTATCACTACTTGGTTGTATAATTAGGCTAGTAAGAAAGCATATGGTTAGGATATGTTTTATACTCATAAATACTTGTGTCCTGTGGTGGCATAAGCCCGAGTCACGAACTGTGCCTTCATCGACCGTGGACACATTTTCATCTACGCATGTAAACATTCCTAATCCTTTTGAGTCCCTTGGAGGATGAAACCTGTTAAGCTTAGGAGAGGTAGTGTAGATATGCACAGGCTCTCTTCGAGGAAAACCGAACCCAGAACCCTTAAGTCCTTCATAGCTGACGAAGCTCAGGAGGGATAACACTTGTAGAGTGTTCCTTAAACCAAGGTGGATTGCAGAGGAAGGGACAAAGGTTCGAAACCTTTGGAGACCAAAATTATTCAAGGACTGGAAGCAGCGAAGGTTCCAGAGGAAAAGAGGTCAATATTGGAGGAACGTAGAGACGATGATGGACAACCGTCAGATCTACAGAAGTAGCGCTAACCTTAACGCTTCGTGCCCAAAGGAATATTTCGGTGTTTCGGGAGTCGGGGGTTCGAAGGAAAGGACCTTACAATGTGCAAGTCATGAAATCCTGAACTCCTCGAAAAGGAAATCAAGTCGTCCATCGAAGGGACACGTGGTTGTCGGTCGGCATCTCGGCACTCGGGAAACCAAAGGGCAAGAACCCTTGTCTTCGCAAGTCGTGAAATCTCGGTATACGAAACCCTGAATCAGTTAGCATGAATAGGCTTCGGCATTTCGGAACTCAGGAAACCAAAGGGAAAGACCCCTCGTCTTCGCAAGTCGCGAAACCCTGGTATATGAAACCCTGAACCGGTTCAGTATGAATAAGTTTGAGAAAGCCAGGATTTGATCGCGACCATTGATCATCCTGAAAAGATCACAACCATTGATCGTGGCTAAAGGTCGCAGCCGTCAATCGGAGGGACACGTGGTTGTCGGTCGACGTTTCGTCACCCGGGAAACCAAAGGGGCAAGACCCCTCGTTTTCGCAAGTCGCGAAATCCCGGTACCTGAAACCCCGACGTGCTCTGTGGTAGAAAGGAGGAGTCCCGAAAGGATCTAGACCGTCCATCGTAGGAGACGCGTGGTGAGCGGTCAGAGTCGGGGAAAGCTCCACAATCCCGTGGGCCATCAGATCTCATAGAACAGCGAAGGGATTAAGACTGGGTGTCTTTCAACACCCTTAAGCTCAGGAGGGATAGTGACCGTCAGATAAATCAACGAGGGTCGTTGATCTCCTACACGAATCCCCATATCAGAATTTGGGGATTGGAGTGACAAGAGTTTTGGAATCATTGTATCGTGAACTCTCAATTCACGAAAATCCGAAAAGATCTGGACCGTTGGATCCAAATCATCGAGAGTCGTTGGATCTTGTACAAGAACTCGCGTATCGGGTTTTGGGGTTTGAAGAGTCGAAAGACTTGACTCTCTTGCATTTCGAACTCCCAGTTACCGAAATCATGATATGGCCAATACCATCGGATCAAGGAAATATCCGTAGTCGTCGATCTCAGTGAAGGTAATATTTCGGGTTTCGGGGTTTGAAGAGTATAAAGACTTGACTCTCTTGCATTTTGAACTCCCGGTTACCGAAATCCCAATATGGCCAGGACCATCGGATCAGGGGAAGATTCGTAGTCGTCGATCTCAGCGAAGGTAAGATTTTAGGTTTCAGGGTTTGAAGAGTCGAAAGACTTGACTCTCCTGCATCGTTGAGTCGCGAAATGCGAAAGGCACCTCTTGGCTTGGCCCATGGTCATAACCAATGATCACATGGAGGTGGATATGGGGAGAGCTAGCCTGCGCTAGGCCCCCGTAAGAATTTGGGGATTCTGTCCCTCGAAGAAAAGAGGCGAAAAATTTATTTTGTTGTAGTGGGTATGTGACAGTTAAGGTGTTTTAGAAGAAGGAGCACTATTCTCTCTATAGATGTTAGGATTTGTCCTTCTAGTATCCATAGCCATATTTTTACTTTCAACATTTCTTGACACCCTAAATGCATTCTCCAATGATTTGGGTTCCCAAAGGCGAACCTCATGTTGAATGTTATCCTTTAAAGTTCCTATGAGTACATCAATCAAGTGCTCATCTGGAATATTTGTTACCTTTATATTCAATCTTTGGAAGTTCTCAATGTGCTCTATAACTTGACCCTTTTTCTTGAGATTTATCAATTGGCTAAAGAAGTTATTGCTCCTTGTATCCTCATAGTGTGCTATCATTTCATCCGTGAAAATTGTCCAAGTGACAAGTGATTTGCGAGAACAAAGCCATTGATACCATACAAATTGATTGGGTTCTAAATATAAAGAAGCAATTCGTACCTTTTGTGTATGTGGCACATTATTTAGATCAAATAATTGCTCCATTTGAAGTATCCATGTGATAGGGTCCTTGCCATCAAACTTCCTCATATTGATCTTAGGAACGTGGTTGGTCTTCAACCCAAAGTTGGAGTTTCTCCATTCTTGATTCACCTTCCTTGTGTCCTCATCATGAATTTCATGGGATACATTTTCACTTTCAGGTGTCCTCTCTATTAGGAATTTTTTCAATCCTTCCATGATCTCCCCTTTTAAACCATCCATCTTAGTATTTATTGCCTCCAACTTAGCTTCCATCTCTTGTAGTTCATATTTTTTTACTGTCTTCTTTTGTAAATCATTTATGTCCTTGTGCATTTCTTCACCTTCATCAAGAGTCCAAGTAGGATTGTCTGGAGGCTTATTTGTTGTAGAAGTTCCCTTTTTTGGTGGCATATTAGCCAAGTATCACTTTAAACCTTGATTTTGAGGTGGTTTTGCTAGACAATCTTCCTTTTATTGTATCTCCAAAATTTTGGCCCTTATGAGTATGAAATTTTGTTTTTTGTAGGTCTCTGATATTTCTTCTCTCCAATGACACAGGTTTGATCAAAATTGGATGTGCCAAGTGGAATTTATGGTAACTTCCCCACAACTTGATGATTTTTTTTCTTTCCAGAAGATATCACTTGTATAGCGTGCCCCACAAAAAATAATTGATATACAATTCTGAAACTTGTACCAAACCTACTACAGGTTGTCCACTATCCAATGCAACAGGTCCTACTCAATTTGGATACTCTAGGAAGAAGTTATGATTGTTTTACCTGGAACACCTGCTTGAGACTAGTCAATAGGACTAGTCAGATACCATATCTTCCACAAGGTTTATCTACAAATGTAAGATGACACATAAGCTAAAATTTTTACCACCGATACCTTACTAATTTCTTTGAATAGCCTCCATATTTTAGGGTCTTAAATGTTACAGAAAAAAATATATAGCGAAAATTCCGCAATGACTCAATTCAGGATGATTCTAGAACCCTATCTTAGAAAGGATGTATCTCCGAAAGTATAAGGCCTCAAGAGATGAAATTTTACCCCAACGTACCTTGATCCATCTACTAAATATCTTCCAAGTTGTTCCTTCTGAATCATTGTAGAAAAAAAAGTTATAGCGAAAATTCCAAGTTGTCTCAGATGTAGCAGCGAAACCCAAAGACCTTGAGCTCTGATACCATATGTTAGGAACCAAATATCAATATAGCAAAGAAAAACCTCAGAATAAGTACTCAATGCCTTGAAAAGAGAGAGAAATTCAGATAATAAGCCTCTTTGAGGGGGAAACCTCCTTATGCCCACATAAATGTTCAAATACAAGATGATTCCAAATGAAAATGTCTCCTTGGTATATATAGGAGACTAGGAGGTATAATTACAACTAATGGACTAAAGCCGACATAAATAAAATAACATTAATAATGTAATATGCCCCAATTAAGGGGTAATGAGCCACTATTTAGGGCTTAACAGTAGCGAAGAGTGCATACCCCACTAGTGATTGAGGAGGGCTCCACCGTGGAACCTACCCTCCTTTTGTAGCCTTGCTTACATCCTTTGTGTGGATCCATCACTCTATCAATGATGGTACTTAAACCTAATATCAGATGGAGCCGAAGAAGGGTGGTTGGTGACCTACTTTATTGTTGGATTTTACTTCGTTCCTCCACTAGATTTTTCCAAGCCTTCTGTCACCCAGAATACATATTCTTCCTTCTGGTTATATTAAATGTACGAGATATCCATGCAATAACTTCTTTGTATTCCTTGTTGCTTATGCGTACATGCCTGGAGTAATTAGCCATTGGGGTCATGGTATCTACTCCCATTGAATTCACATGATACATGTATAACTATCCTGATGTACTTTTGGGCTATCCTTCCTATCACCAGATGCTTGTTGTACTTCCCCCAACATTTTCCATTGCACTGGAAATTGCACACTGAAGATGGGTTTGTCGAGGCACGATTACCACGACTGTCGTGGTTAATGCTTATTAAATGTTCCATCAACTAGGTTGGAGATAGTGTCAGTTGATATGTCATTCTAATTTGGCAGGTGCAAACAAAGCTAGTTGTTCAAATGGGTAATGGGCTCATCCTTCGATGACTCTTCCCTCCCTAGCACCCAATCCGGGGGAAAGAAGTTGTTTGTGGCTAGGATAGAGCAAGTTTCCAGATGAGGTTGGATTTGGTTTGAGTCCCATTCCTAGTCCCAACATCAATGAGTTCCTTGGATAGATTCATTGGCAAAGATGTTTGTAGGTTTATTCATGGAGCACTTTACATGTAAGGGTATAAGTGCTTGGATTTATTTTAGGAGGAGAGCTATGATTTCTAAGGAGGATTCAAGGTGTCGGCTTTTGGAGACTTTGTTGAGGGGAGATCCCTAATGTAGGCGAGATAACATGTGAATTAGAAGCTAGGAATATCCTCCGACCATGAGTTTTATATAATGTTCCTTTATTGAAATATTTAATCCTTCCTCAAGGGTCTTGGATTCTACTACAATATTGTTGAACATTTTCCCCATCTTTCCCGCATAATTTTGGAGGATCGGACTCTTTTCATTCCTGAATAGACAACCATAAATCACATATCTTGGGTTTCCTTTGGAAGCACCATCAAATTTTAGTTTTATAAATCTTGGAGGAGGTGACCAACTAGAGGGAGTGTTGCCATGCTTGGAAGGACATTGTGGAGGGTGAGTCGGCTAGCTTGGATCTAAGTTTAAAGCTTCCAAAATCCCATCCTCAAAGGGGTTGTTGTTCCAGTGTTGTGTTGTCCATGATTGAATGAGGATGGATTCATGAATCTCTTTGGTAATAGTGTCCCAGATGCAGTTATGTGTGATTTGTTTTACCTTGAATATTATTATGTTCCCTTCCTTCCATATTTCCCATAACGTGAATCCCATAAGCAGTTTCCAGGTTTTTTTGACGATCAGGATGAGTTATACATTGGGTCTAGTTTTCTATGTTGTTTTGGATGCTCTGTCGATCCCTTCTTGAATGCCTAAAGATTATTTTCCCTTTTCCCCACATCGTTTCTGAAAAAGGGCAAGAATTGAAAATATGCTCAATGCTTTCAAATTCGGTATTATAGAGGGCACAGATGGAAGGGACAATAAATCCTTTTGTGAGAAGATTGTCCCATATGAGGGTCCTTTCGTGCACCAACAACTAGAGGAAAGTTGTAATTTTTGGCCATATATTTTGATGTCATATTCTATCCCAGATTGCTTGTTTAGGATGTTGCTTGTGTCCAGTTGCTAAAGAGTAAGATTCTTTTATTGTAAAATCTCTTGTTGTAGTGTTTCCCCATCTCAGACAGTCGTGTTGTAGGGTGATCCTAATTTTTATTTCATGCAACTTCTGTAGGAAGAGTTGAAGTTGGTCTAGGGACAGAGTATTGCACCAATGGGCAATGGGGAGCCATAGACACCACTAAGTGTTGAGTGCATTAGGGATCCAGTAGTGAGCCACAAGTGTTTTGTTTTATGCAATCATTGAGGTCTGGAGGTTTTGGATATATTCATCATCCGACAATTTTGGTTGTTGTTGTCAAGCATCCTCCCAAAATAGGGTTGTTTCTCCATTTTGTATTTCACAAAAACTACGTTTTTGAATTAAATCCTTGTTCTAGCATGCAATGTTCTAGATGATGGAACTGGAGGAGAGTGATCCATTCAAATTAATTTATTACTTGTTTCCCTATTTGAATATTTTTTATGCCAGATGTGTCCCCACAAAATTTTGGGGTTATTTATCCATCACCACCACATTTGGGCTCCCAGAGATTTTCCTATCATTTATGGATCATGGAGGCCTAGACCCCTAGCCATTTTAGGGAGATATATTGTTTCCCCATGACACAAGATCCCATTTGTGGTGCTCTTTGTTTCTACCTGAGAGGACAGTGTGTTTGCATATTTTTTATCGCTTTGAGGACGTACTTGGGGGTTGCCAAGGATGAAAAGAGGTACATTGGCATTGCTTGAGGGATATATTTGACTAAGACCAATCTGCCTGCCATATTGAGCGAGCGGAAGGACCAACATTCCAACTTTTTAGTCATTCTTGTTAATATATCCACCCGTGAGGTCTTCTTTACAGAGTTTGCAACTAGAGGAGCTCCTAGGTATTTGAAGGGAAGATATCCCGATTGGAATCCCAAGTTCCTAGCCATGTTAGTTTATATAGGTAGAGGAGTATTGAAAAAGAAAATATGAGATTTACCTTGGTTGATGGATGTCCAAGAGGCTTCCATAAAGTCAACAAAAACTTGTTTGATAGCTTGAACTTCTCTGACTATGGTGATGCCCATGAGCATTGTGTCATCTACAAATTGTTGGTGGGTGGAAGCTTGATCTTCTCCATCCAGACGCAAGCATTTCCATAGTCCTTAAGTCATGGAATATTTGATAGCTCTTCCCAGACCTTCCACCATTAGAATGAAAAGGAATGAGGAAAGGGGGTCTCCTTGTCTGATACCTCTTGAAGGGGAGAAGGTGGGCAACGAGGATCCATTGATGAGAATGGAAAAGAAGGCAGAGGAAGTTAGGTCCATTATCCATTTGATCCAAGGGGAAGAGAAGCTGAAAGCTGTGAGAATGATGTGAATAAAGTCCCAGCTAATGTTGTTGAATGCTTTTGACATGTCTAATTTAATTATCATTTCGGGTTTTTTTGTAGATTGCACAAAATGGATCAGTTCATGGGCTAGAATTATGTGTCAAGAATTTGTTTGCCTTCAAGGTAGCTAGTTTGTTCTTGTGAAATGAGGTTGGGAAGTAGAGGTTTGAACTTGTTAGCTATAATTTTGGTGATAATTTTTTAAATGAAATTACAAAGAGAAATTGGGTGGAATTTACTTGGATCTTCCACTTTGTCTTCCTTTGGAATGAGGGATAAGAAGGTGGATTTCATGGCTGGGGGGACATTAAGATGTCTTCATGAATCTTACACCACATCCAAAACATCTTATTTAATAATAAACTATCAAACTTGAAAAAATTCAGTAGTAAAGCCATCAGGTCCAAAAATTTAACTTTGGGCATGTCTAAAACTATTGCTTTGGCTTCTTCTATGATGATTTTCCTCATCAGGGAATCATTTTGATTTGAGGTGACCAACTTAGGAACATTCTAGGAAATTTTCCATATGGATGTATTACGGTCAAGATGAGGTTCTATCATCAGCGTGTTGTAACAATGGATTAGATCGTCTTGGATTTCTTCATGTTGAAGGATCTTGTTTCCACCTCTATCCATGAGTGATGTGATCATGTTGTGGTGCCTTCTTTGGAGCCACTGTATTCTTTTCCATTGCTCTGAGCCACTGTATTCAGGACTTCTGCTTCTGTAATTGTTCCTCTTTCTTTGCTATGATATTGATTTGAGCGCTACTTGTTGTTCCTCTACTTTGAACTCCTTTGTGCGCCCCTGTTGGATTATTTTCTGTTGGAGTTCCTCCTGTTAGCGATATTTCTTGTCTCGGGATTAGGCATACCTAGGTCTCCAGTTTGCAAGGGAAGAACCCGAGCATAACACGAGAGAATCTCGTTTTTAGCAGCAAGTCAAGCAAGTGGGCGAAGTTTTGCCATCGGCAGCCGAGATCCATCCATAGAAGTGGATCGACGACCATCGAGTTTTCAGGGCTGACCAGTTGCCCAGGGGTTAGCAAGCGGAAGCGCCATGGGTCAAAATGAATCTGGACCGTCCGATCACATTGGGACAGGTGGCAAGCCTGTCAGCATATCCCAGATCGGGGTTTCGAGGAGCAGGCACCCCTCGTTTCATGCATTTCGAAACCCCGAACCCCAAATTTTCGATAACGCCCAGGATTAGGCCCATGGTTCTGGCGCCTGGTCATAAGAGAATAGGCCTGGAGGAGGGGCGTTTATGTTTTTCATTTGGCCACTCGGGCCCCGAAGCGTCAAGCTAAATCCCAGTACCTGTTGGATATTAATGAAGAAAAGAGAGGGTGGTTCAAACCTCACCTCGCTCATTTATTGTAGAGTATAGAGGTCCCGGCCGAAAGTCTGCCTGGGAGGGTCCCCTGTACCATTTCTCCTCAGGGAAGCCACGCCGAGTTTTCAACTCTCCAGAAGAACCTGCACACGCCAAGTCAACATCCAAAGGGTTCAGCTACCTCTGGCGCGGGCCATGCCGAATTAAGGTAGCGTATGACAGAGCAATGCAGGCCAGATTTGATTGAAGCGACGCCATCCATTGAAAGTTCTGAGACGCCTCTGTTGGGCGAAAGGAAGGGAAGAGTATATGTAGGCGTTCTTGCCATTTTGTAATGATCGATGGTTGAGCAGAGCTCCCTACTGTAATGTTTTAGCAGCTATTCTAGCTTTCAGCTTATGCATCTGTATATGAGATTTCTTGTTTTATGACAGACAGTTCTTCTTACTCCACCTAATTTTCATCTTATGCTAAGGGGGTTTGTGAACGACTGACTCGTGTGAATTATCGCAGTTCTGTTATGATAAAGGATTTATTATTACATAATTGTGTCCTCTGGCTTTGCGTTTGAATGTAAGTCGATCTTGTGTTTAAAGGACTTCTTCTACATTTTGTTAGTAACATGTTGTTTATAACAGACCTCCGCTTTTCTCTTGCATAAGTCTTCCGCTTGTTCACCCTTTACTACAGCTCACTGTCTGAAATTTACGCAAGACCTCACTTGCTCATGCGTACCTGGCCTGGTTTCAGAGTTGGAACACTATTGTTTTGAGTTTACCTCCACTTGATCACCCATCTATAAACAACCATGACATAAAACTGATGGGCGTCGGGCTCTGCTCCTGCTAGCAATCCAGGATTGACCTCTGACGCTAACATTTCTGGCGCCGTTGCCGGGGACGAAATTGAATATTTTCCCTGGGATTGAACGACAATGATTAACTGATTCTGAAGGTGCATCGGATATCAAAATGATCAAGATTTCTACTGTGCACCTGGCGACTCCATTGTGATGACTCCGCTGGGAAGAACCTGCTCTATTAATTGTGGCTTTCAGAGGTAGGCATACGCGGTCTCATCCACAACTGCCTCTAGCCACGCCTGAAGCAGATCCAGAGGCGGTACTCAGAAAGGGAAAGGCCTCTGAAGAATAAGCGTCCATCACCGAACCAGGTAATCCACCATATCCTTCTGTGGGAGCTCCTTTTTCTCCTCCTCAATTTCCCGACAGGCCTGTTTCTGCAGTTTCTCGTTTCCTAAATTTTGGGAGTGTTCTTGTTGAGGTTTCCTCCCCTGGTCTAGGACTGGAGGGAGAAATCCTTGTCACTACTGTCTCCCCTGAAGCTGTACCTTGGCATAGACCCAGAAACACGGAAAATTTCCCTACTCCTAGCTTTGTCGCTTTTGCACAAAGAGAAACATCTACCAACTTAAGCTCCCTATCCTTTTCACTAAATCCCTTGTTGTTTCCCACTCCCATTAAGAGCTCATCCCTAGTATCCCCATTTCGAGTTCCTTCTCCTCCGAGTTCCCCTTTACATAATATCCATATGGCCAGAGCAAATCCCCCTATGACCGCAATGGAGGCCATCATAGCCGCTAGGTATGCTCCTCTTGTCTTACCACAGCTTCTCAATGCCCTCCCACCAGATGGATACCTAAAGCAGCTGCCCAAGTTTACCGGCGAGGGGGACATAGTTGTTGAAGAACACCTAGCAGCCTTTTACACTTTCGCGGATGATAATGTTATCATGCACGCAGACGTATGGATGAGAATTTTCGTCCATAGTCTCCAAGGAGAGGCTAGAAAATGGTTCAAGGCCCTGCCTCCTGGATCTATTGATGGGATCGAGGCTTTAGAGAGTGCCTTTTTGAGGCAGTGGGGAGATAAAAAAGATTTCATGTATTACATGACAGAGTTTGGGTCGTTGAAGAGAAAGGAAGGAGAGTCTGTCTCTGACTTCTTCAAGAGATTTAATAAAATGTACAACAAAATCCCTGCTGAGATAAAACCCTCCGAAGCCTCTGCAAAGATCACTTACTCCAGCACTTTTGATCCTGATTTTTGCCTACTGCTAAGGGAGAGAAGAGCTGCTACGCTGGCCCACATGCAAGATGCAGCTGTGGAGGTAGAATCTAACATATTGGCTGTCAACCGACTCAGGAACGCAGGTGATAGAAATATGTCCAAGAACAGGCCTGAAGCCTCCTCATCCAGTTCCTCTCCCCTGCCCCATCAGAAATATGAGACAGCTAGAGCACTAAAATCACTTTCTTCCAGGATGGAAAGGTGGCAATTAGGGGGAAGCCCATGTACAGAAATCCCCAGAACACTGATAATAGAGGTTTCAAACGACCTACTACCAATATGCCTCAGGTTTTCCCAAGGGAACAAAGGGGAAAAGACAGAGAAGAGCAAAGGGTTCAGACCCCCCTCCAAAACAACCTAGTTGATCATGAGGAAAGAGAGGAGATAGACGAGTTTGGCCCTAAAATTCACTGTATTGAAGAAACTCCCCCTTTTCCCCATTTGACGCAATCCGCATATGAAGAATCCCTGATGAATGCTCAAATTCATGAGTTGGGGAAAGAGAAAAGGGTCGGTCACACTTCTAACAGATATAATCTCAGGTCGAGAAGGAAAGAAGGAGACTTTGACAGCCCAGACCAACCTCTCGTAGCAGAAAGGCCTACTAAATCTGCAGCAGTCGCTACTAAAGATAAAAGAGCTCAGAGTGCTTTGCCAGCAGTCAAACAACCCATTACCGAGGTAAGGGAAGCTCCTAAGCCCATTCCATCCTTTAATTTTGAACATGAAATTCAAAAGATCAGTATCCCCGTCCCCCTCTCAGAGCTAGTTAAAAACGAATATTTTAAAAGATCCCTCTCCAAGCTACTACAATATGAGTCCCCCCAGCCTCCCTCTGACTCAGTAAACCTTCAAGATGAGAAGCCAGCCGTCATCTTAGGCCCCATGGTAGAAGACATAGATGACTCATCCCCTCCCTTCTACACATCCCTGAACATACATGATAAAGTGTTGCATAACTGCCTCATGGATTCAGGGGCTTCCCATAACCTTATGCCAAAAATAGTCATGGAAGAATTAGGACTGGAGGTGACAAGAACTTATCATGATTTATATTCTTTTGATTCAAGGAAAGTGCAGTGTCTAGGAGTCACCAAAGACCTGGTGGTTTCCTTGTTTCAGCTGCCCATGAAAAGTGTGGTCATGGATATTGTGGTAGTCGACGTTCCCCCAAAATTTGGTATGCTATTGTCTAGATCGTGGATTAAAAAACTTGGAGGGACACTACAGATGGATATCACATACGCCACCATTCTGGTCTTCGGAGAGGAACAAAGGAGGTTATACAGAGAAGCCCAGCTAGCCTATATTTTCAGTGATGAAGCAGACCCCACCAATCACCCCATCTTTGCACTTGACACCGACTTGGGGTCTAGTTTGCTGCAGCTTACCGATGCCCCTGAAAGATCTTTACTAATCAGAAAACATCCCAGCCCTGATCATCTGATTTCCCCTCAAAGCCCCTCTATGTGGAAGATGTTTTTTGACGGAGCTTCTTCTAGCGAAGGCGCTGGCGCTGGAGTGGTTTTCATATCACCTTGTCAAGAAGCCGTGTCCCTATCATACAAGCTAGAATTCGAAGCCACCAACAACGTGGCAGAGTATGAAGCTCTCGTTCTGGGTATGAGGGCTGCAAAAAAAATGGGAATTAAAGAGATAGCAATATTCGGAGATGCTGAGTTGATTATTCAGCAGGTAAGGAATGCTTATCGTGCCAATAATCCCCGGCTCAGAAATTATCGGAATGAAGTATGGGACCTTATTGATAGTTTCTTCTTGGCTTGTAACATTTCTTTCCTTCCGAGGGGAGAAAATACTTTGGCCGATTCTTTAGCTGTCTCAGCTAGTATGCTCCAATTTCCTCTGCCGCCTATGGTAAAAAATGATGTTGATATGAGATATAGGCCCTCGGTGCCGGACAATGTCAAGCATTGGAAGGTGTTTAAGGATGATCCATAACTCGAAATGTTTCTCAAATCAAATGATGAATTTTCTGCGGTACACATTGATCAAGATCCCGATCCAGAAGGTGACCCTCACCCTGAGGTGTTTTTAAACAAAATTGCTAATCATCGGATTATCCAACTGCCTAGCAATCACATCCCGAGAGGACTAGTCCCTTTAGAGAGACTGTTCGATGGGAATGATGTGGCAGTAAAGGGCAAGGTCTAGAATGAAGATGCCGATACAGCCGAATGCAACATTGGCACGCAGGAAGAGCCCAAGTTTGTCAGATTATTAAGCAGCCTGACCAGTGAATAGAAGGCCGAGTACACGGAGTTGTTGAGAGATTTTGCTGATGTGTTTGCTTGGACCTACAAAGACCTCAAAACATACGACACATCTGTCATTGAACACAAAATCTCGTTGAAGGAAGAAGTTAAGCCGTTCAGGCAGAAGCTAAGACAGATAAATCCCATGTTGTTGTCGGTCATGGAAAAGGAAGTCAAGAAGCTATTAGATGCACAAATCATCGTCCCCTTGAGATATTCTGAATGGGTGGCCAATTTGGTTTCGGTAAGGAAGAAAAGCAGAGAAATCAGACTTTGTGTCAATTTCAGGAATCTAAATAGAAGCTCGAAGAAGGACAATTACCCCCTACCTAAGATGGAACACATACTGCAAAGGGTAACTGGTGCATCCAGGATATCTATGATCGACGGGTTTTCTAGCTATAATCAGGTATCGGTCATGCTTGAGGACAGAGAAAAAACGGCCTTCACCACTCCTTGGGGCACATTCATGTATGCCAAAATGCCCTTTGGGTTGATGAATGTAGGAGCAACATTTCAGCGAGCCATGGATATAGCCTTCATCGGAGAAAAAGACCAGTTCGTAGTGATCTACCTAGATGACATCGTGGTCTTCTCCAGGTCTGATAAAGAGCACCACTGTCACTTAAGGAAAGTTTTCTCGAAGTGTCGGAGATTTGGTCTTTCCCTAAATCCCAAAAAGTCCATGTTCGCTATGATGGAGGGTAAGCTGCTAGGCCATATAGTATCGGCGGAAGGAGTAAGAATTGATCCCAGCAGAGTGGAGGCGATTCAAACCCTGTCACTCCCCAGGTCTAAAAAAAGGGTCCAGGCATTTCTGGGAAAGATTAACTTCCTGAGGAGATTCGTCTCAAATTTTGTTGAGCTAGTGAAACACATCACGGCCATGCTCGGGAAGGGAAACGAAGTGAAATGGACTGCTGAGCTCAGGGCATCTTTTGACCAAATAAAGAGGGCATTGACTGAGACACCTGTGCTGATCAGTCCTGACTATTCCAAAGAATTCCTAATTTTCTCATTTTCTTCTTTTGATACAGTAGCAGCGGTCTTGTTACAGAAAAATGAGAAGGGGCATGAGCAACCCATCGCTTTCTTCAGCAAGGCATTAAGAGACGCAGAGAGCAGGTATGAAATCATGGAGAAACAGGCCTACGCCTTAGTGAAATCTCTCAAAGCTTTCAGAGTCTATGTCTTGCATTCAAAAGTAATAGCATATGTTCCTTCAGCTTCCGTGAAGGAAATCCTTGTACAGCCCGACGTAGATGGGAAAAGAGGCAGATGGGTCGCTAAAATTCTGGAATTTGACTTAGAGATAAATCCCACCAAGTTGGTTAAGGGGCAAGGCTTAGCCAAGCTACTGGCTGAATCCAACTGTGAATCCTTGGGAGTTAGTTTCATCAATACTCGCCCAGGATCTCAGCAAGCTGAATCGCCCAGCCAATGCTCTCAAGATGGCTTATCGCTCGCAGGGTGTGCCTAGTATCATGACATTCTGTATTTTCTGCAGGAATTGAAGCCCCCCGATGGAATGGGAAAAAGAAAAGCAAGGGCTCTGAAGCTCAAGGCGGTCAGGTATTGCCTCATCGACCAAGCCTTGTACTGCAAAGACCCTCTAGGGGTATTTCTGAAATGCCTGGACCCGCAGGCGGCCCAGAAGGTTACGTTTGATTTTCATAGCGGCCTTTGCGGAGGTCATCATTTCTGGAAGACCACAACTCACAAGATACTCCGAGCCAGGTATTACTGGCCCACTTTATTCCCCGATGTTTGCAGGGAGATCAGAGCTTGCATCAAATGCCAAAAGTTTTCACGAAAACAACAGCTCAAATCGCTGCCATTAAAACCCGTAGTAGCTTCGGCACCTTTTCAGTAGTGGGGGTTGGACTTCATCGGAGAAATTCATCCTCCCTCAAGTGGTCAGCACAGATGGATCTTGATTGCAACAGATTATTTCACCAAGTGGATAGAAGTTGTCCCCACCAGAAGCGCATCACACAAAGTACTTATCAGCTTCCTAGAGGATATCATAGCCCGATTTGGCTGTCCCAGCAGGATCGTCACCGATAATGCTGCTTCTTTCAAATCTGAACCTCTAATTAAGTTCTGCGAGCAGTTCCAGATCTCGCTAATTCACTCCACCCCCTACTATCCCCAGGGCAATGGTTTAGCGGAATCCTCCAAAAAAAGCCCGATAAAGATCATCAAAAGATTGTTAGAGGATAACAAAAGAGCATGGGATTCAAAGTTGAATTTTTCTCTATGGGTCGATCGTGTCACAACGAAGAAGTCTCTGGGCACTTTATCGTTTCAACTAGTCTACGGAGCAGAGGCGGTTTTCCCTACTCAGCTCGCCTTACCTATGGTGAAATTATTTCAAGACTACGAGGGAGAACCAGATCATATGATCAGAAGAATTCATCAGATAGTGGAAGTGCAGCAGATCAGAGAACAAGTGAGGGACGCAGCTTACAGTCATCAGCAGAAGATCAAACAAGTTTTTGACAGAAAGGTCAAGAAAAAGGAGTTGGAGATCGGGGATTTGGTATTTAAGTGGGACGCACCCAGACAGGATAAAGGCAAGCACAGCAAGTTTGACGCCCTCTGGATCGGCCCCTTCAAAATCTCTGAGATTTTCTCCAACAACACATACGGGTTGCAGGATCTAGAGGGTGAAGAGGTTTTCAACAGCCCAGTGAATGGGCATTTTCTGAAAAAATGTTTTATTTGAGCCTTAGACGGCTCCTCTGTTTGTAAATATTGTCCTTTTTACCTTTGTGTATTTTCTTTTTACATGTTTTCGACTTAATAGGTGACTCCATAACCCAATAGCAAGGCACTTAAGCTGCGGAAGGAGTTCTTAGAGCATCGCAGGGACGACTCTATCCCCCATGGAGCCTAATGTTAGCGATATTTCTTGTCTCGGGATTAGGCATACCCAGGTCTGCAGTTTGCAAGGGAAGCACCCGAGCATAACACGAGAGAATCCCATTTTTAGCAGCAAGTCAAGCGAGCAGGCGAAGTTTTTCCATCGGCGGCCGAGATCCATCCATAGAAGCGGATCAATGGCCATCGAGTTTTCAGGGCTGACCAGTTGCCCAGGGGTTAGCAAGGGGAAGCTCCATGGGTCAAAATGAATCTGGACCGTCCGATCACATTGGGACAGGTGGCAAGCCTGTCGGCATATCGCAGATTGGGGTTTCGAGGAGCAGGCACCCCTCGTTTCATGCATTTCGAAACCTCAAACCCCGAATTTCCGATAGCGCCCAGGATCAGGCCCATGGTTCTGGCGCCTGGTCGTAAGAGAACAGGCCTGGAGGAGGGGCGTTTATGTTTTTCATTTGGCCACTCGGGCCCCGAAGCGTCAAGCTAAATCCTAGTACCTGTTGGAGATTAATGAAGAAAAGAGAGGGTGGTTCAAACCTCATCTCGCTCATTTATTGCAGAGTATAGAGGTCTCGGCCGAAAGTCTGCCCGGGAGGGTCCCCTGTACCATTTCTCCTCAGGGAAGCCACACCGAGTTTTCAACTCGCCAGAAGAACCTGCACACGCCAAGTCAACATTCAAAGGGTTCAGCTACCTCTGGTGCGGGCCATGCCGAATTAAGGTAGCGTATGACAGAGCAATGCAGGCCAGATTTGATTGAGGCGACGCCATCCATTGAAAGTTCTGAGACGCCTCTGCTGGGCGAAAGGAAGGGAAGAATATATGTAGGCGTTCTTGCCATTTTGTAATGATCGATGGTTGAGCAGAGCTCCCTACTGTAATGTTTTAGCATCTATTCTAGCTTTCAGCGTATGCATCTGTATATGAGATTTCTTATTTTATGACAGACAGTTCTTCTTACTCCGCCTAATTTTCATCTCATGCTAAGGGGGTTCGTGAACGACTGACTCGTGCGAATTATCGCAGTTCTGTTATGATAAAGGATTTATTATTACATAATTGTGTCCTCTGGCTTTGCGTTTGAATGTAAGCCGATCTTGTGTTGAAAGGTTTTCTTCTACAGTCTGTTAGTAACCTGCTATTTATAACAGACCTCCGCTTTTCTCTTGCATAAGTCTTCCGTCTGTTCACCCTTTACTACAGCTCACTGTCTGAAATTTACGCAAGACCTCACTTGTTCATGCGTACCTGGCCTGGTTTCAGAGTTGGAACACTATTGTTTTGAGTTTACCTCCACTCGATCACCCATCTATAAACAACCGTGACATAAAACTGATGGGCGTCGGGCTCTGCTCCTGCTAGCAATCCAGGAGTGACTTCTGACGCTAACACCTCCATTTTCTGTTTTAGTTTTTGTTTGTCCTTAAAAATGTCTCCAAATTTATTTTTATTCCAATGCTTGAGTTTTTGGTTTTATGTTTTTCAAGCGTTGTTGGAATCTATATGATGCAAGAGAATCGACCCACCCTCTGTCAAAATCAAAAACCAAAACTTCTAGAAGGAGAAATCGATGATAGAGGACATGATTTGTTGTCCTTCCGGCACCGAATTTTTGTTTAAAGATGAAATAAATATCCTCAAAGGATCTTAGGGATTCCTTAATAGATTTATGGAGAATATCGTGGATCTGAAGTGATCCACGACGATATATTTTTCCATTAAATTGTGAAACCTGTGAGCAGTTGTAGGTGCGTCCAATTTGGTGTGTAATTGGTCAGCCATGGAGCCATGATCATGTAGTGATTGAAGAATAGAATTGAATGGAATTTATAATTTCTATGATGTAATTCTTTGTGTGTGTGAATCATGCCTTGATGTATGAATATATGTCTAGATCGATATTGTTGTGAGCGATCAATGTTTGATAACTAGATTGGTGGTGAATCAATACCGGATCCTTCATTAATTTGTGAGAAATCGAATTTTGTGTTCATGTAATTCGACCATTGGTTTTATTGTTGGGAGTTCACTGTGAAGAGGTGTTGATTGTTTAATTGAAGTTCCAGCTATATGGAATCGGCAACCTGCAATATAGGTTTCTTCTTTTGAAGGTGATTATTTTGATGTTTTAATAAATCGCAGGTTCAAGTTAATGAGGAAACTCGTGAGAAGATGTTGAAGCTCGTGGAATAGATAATCATTGCCTAGTTGGATTATATTGTTTATGTATTTGTAACTGCGTCAGCCTGTAGATGGCGTTTCTAAAGATAGTAAAGTGGGCTATAAGGGATTCTGAGAGAAGAAATATATCAAGGTGGGTCAGACCCATTGGTAGGAAAAATTGTGGGGTCGAGTTTACGAATGTTATTTTTGAGGAGATCTGAATCCTTCAATTTTTCACAATATTACTTTTATTGAGAATGAATCACATGTAACAATAATACTTTTGCCCAGCCATTTGACTGGTAGGGTAAAAGTCTATGGAGGTATACATACCCTACCTTCCTCTGGATTTGAACTTGTGACCTCTTAAGAGGAAACACATGTTCTTAACCATTAGGCCCACTCAGGCTGTACTAGAGCTTTAACACCAAGGTTAATAATATATTATATTAGTATTAAAATGACTTATGATTTAGTATTAAAATGATTGAAATTAAGTATAAAATATTATTACAAGTATCCCTACAATTTGATTGAGCATAAAATTTCAATATAAAATCTTTTTCATTTTAGAAGAGAAGAATGTAATATTTGAGGTAAAAGTTTGGATGAGAAGGATAACAACATTTCTTCCAACCCTGAACCAAATTCAATTAATAAATTTATAGCAAAATTTTATTTATATATTCTAAATATATTATATAAATGTGAACAAAATTAAAACTTCTATATTGAAAACTTCTATAATGAATTAATAAATTTTTACTTTTTCACAGAAATACAAAATATGATAAATTTTATAGAGATAAAATTTTAAAATTGTAATTTTATATATAATTATTTCTTAATTATAAAGAAAAAAAAATATTTTAATAAAAATTTACCATATCATATATATATATATATATTAAGACTAAGGTCATGATTATTAAATCCAATAAGATTATTTATGATACCTTTGTATATGATAACCACAACTTGGAGGAAGTGACTTCATACAAATATCTTGGAATTGATATTCACCATAAGTTCAATTGGAATTATAGCATTGTGAAAAGGATCATTGGGGGATGGAAAGCTTATTATGGGCTTGAAAACAATTGATGAATGTGAAGTCTGGGGTTGTAGTATCTCTCGTGAATCCTGGAGAAAGATAGAGAAAATACAAAAGAATTTTATAACATATAATCTCAAAATTAAAGGAAATAAGTCATATCCCATCCTCCTCTTAGAAACAAGAAACCATTTTTCAGAATAAAGATACTACTAAAAAAAACTCAAATCAAAATTTAAGGTTTTGCCAAGTATAAAGAAAAAAATAAGCATTGCTAAGATAAAAACAAATTCTCACGAGCTCCATAGTGAAACTAGGCGTCCATGGGATGAAAGAGTGTCACCTTTGTGACACTAAGAATGTTGAAGATGAAAAGCACTCTCTTATCTCATTTTCAAAATATTTATCACACTACCAACCTTCCTAACTTCTTAACTCAACAAAAGTATGGTGATCTTGGAAAGCTTCTCTTAATGTTTTTTTGAGCACACAAACAAAATTCTAAAGAATCAAAGTAATCACTTACCATCTTAAGGTCGGATAGACCAATTCGATTTTAGTGGAGGTTAATATCATCATCATAATGAATATAAAATATTTAAATTTATATAATTTATAAAATTAAATTATATTCAAATTTTGATATTTCAAATTTTTATATAATTTTTTTAATAAATTCTAAAACATTTTTCATAAAAAAAAATAATTTATTTTATTGATTAATTCTATTAATCACTTGTATAACTATCCATATTCATATATTTTTATTTTTATATAAATAAAATAATTTAATATTCTATATAATTTATTTTTATAAAATAAAAATAAACATAAACCCAAAATATTCTTGAAATATATTTTGACCACTTTTTTATTATTTTATTTATTTATTTTCTTTAAATAAAAATATTTTTTTTTAATTTATTTTAAATAAAAATAGAGAAAAACGAAAAACCAGAATAGAATATGTTGACTACTTTTCTATTCTCTTCTTTATTATTTTCCTTTAAACCAAATTTTTTATAACAGACACAATCAAAATATTCAGAAAATCATTAATAATACAGTCACAAACAAAATATTCCTTCAAAATCGAGCTAGGATCTCTCGACTTCAAAATATTCTTTATTACTGCTCACATTTCAAAAGGCAAATAGTGAACGACGTGTTCTCCTCCATTTGCAGCAAATGTTCAGTTCTTGTTTTGTCCACAAATATGGTGAACGACACACGTTGACACACTCCACCATGTGGAGGGAGCACGTTGCAGCGAGGCGGGAAACGCGATAGCTCGCGTTCTCCTTTCTTCCCGCTGCTACAAATAGGGCTGGACACTACTAACCTAACCAAGCAATTCCATGAGACCTACGTGATTTCGCTCTAATACTCAGTTGAATCTGTTTTCGTCTGAGATTTGAATAATATTATTATTGTAAGAACTCGTGTCATAGCCAGTCTGCTTACTTCTGTTTGTTTAAGCTTAAGCTCATTCAGACAGACAGACTAGCAAACTAGTGGCATTATGTTGAAGTTCAGGAGGAGCAGCGGCACCGTCATGAGAGATGGGAGCTTTTACAGTGCAAAGCGTGGAGATTGGTACAAGAAACATGGTGATGATGACGACGACGACGACCCTGATTACGCCCCAGCTGCTTCTGATCTTCCTCTACACCCTCCACCTCATCATCAGCCACGGGATCATAATGGCTTTGCTGATTCCCCTTCTCTAAGTTTTCAATGGCCTCACCCCTACTCTGTCGTAACCTGTGTCTAGATGTAATCTAATGAAAGCACTTTGTAGTCGTAATCTATTGGTTTAGAATTGACATCATAGGGTATCACCAAGCATGAGATGTAAAGGCAGCTTAGCTTTAATATGTTTTTTTTTCTCATATCATACACCTGTCTTTTTATATTCTTATTTCTTTGTATTGATACACATGCTGCTTCAAATTTTATTTTATGATCACACATAAAACTAGCACAGCCGCAAAGTGGTTGGTGTTGTGGTTGGTGAATGCCAAAAGTTATCTGGACGGACAGTATTCTTGTGAATTGATGCACGGACAGTATTCTCGTGAATTGAAAGGCACGGACAGCTGAAACGCACATAGAGCTGAGGAAATCCAAAAGTTAATCTTAAATGTGGTAATTCCAATGGTTAATCAGTTAAACGTGGCAATCATATGGTAGTACAGTAATTTCTTAATATGATTAGGTAAATGTTGAAAAGTAAATAGGTTAACTGATACAAGGAAGTTATAAAGAGTAAATCACATTCATTGATTTGGGAGGACGACTAAGAATATTCCAGCATTTTCAATTGTTAGAATTTTAGATTAAAAGGTGATTAATTGTGCCAATCTCCAATAAGTATAAACCTTTAGAATTAAATATTTATGCTATTGTGATATTTTAAATAGAAAAAAAATCCTTATCATATCAAATATTTATCTTAATTTCAAACAAAAAAATTTATATAATTTATGGGATCAAATTGTGTTGATAGTTTTAGTAGTTGAGACACTTTATTCACATAATTTTTTTTATGGGATCAAATTGTGTTGACAGTTTTTGTTCTTAGTTTTAGTAGGAGAGACACTTTATTCCCATAAAAGGTTTTTTCAACAGATTTCCACTATTACTGAGAAAATCATAAACCATGGTAAATGAGAGAAAGTATCGGATTACTAAAATATTCCTTCAAAAGAAAACTAGGACCTCCAAACTTCAGAGCCCCGCTGCCCTAGTGAGTCCTCATAAATCCAGAGGCAAACAGTAAACGACATGTACTACATTTGCAACAAATATTCAGTTGTTCTGTTCACAAAGTTGATACACTCCACTAGGACACATATTGATACACTCCACCATATGGAGGGAGCACGTCGGAGCGAGGTGAGAAACAAGACAGCTCGCGTGCTGCTTTCGACCAGTTGCTACAAATAAGGGTGGAGAATAATAACCTAATCAAGCGATTCCGTGAGCCCCAGGATCTCGCTCTAGTTCCCAGTTGACTCTTTTTGATCTGAGATTTGAATGATATTAATATTGTAAAAACTGGTGGCATAGCCAGTCTGCTTACTTTTATTTGTTTAAGCTAAAGCTAATTCAGACAGATAGGATAGCAAGCACTAATATGTAGAAGTTTAGGAGGAACAGCGGTATCTCCATGAGAGATGGGAGCTTCTGCAGTACAAAACGTGGAGATTGGTACAAGAATGGCAATGACTGTGACGATCCTGATTACGCTCGAGCTGCTTCTGATCTTCCTCTACAACCTCCGCATCATCATCATTCGGCCACTACTCATGCACAGGATCATAATAGCTTTGCTGATTTCCCCTTCCCCACGTTTTCAGTGGCCTCAACCTTACTCTGCTCACAGTCGTCACAAGTGTCTACAATATGTAAAAGATTTGGGGTTAACTGAGCGAATAAAGATTTAGATTTGGGGTTCCACGTTTTCAGTGGCCTCAACCTACTCTTCTCACAGTCGTAACAAGTGTCTACAACATGTAAAAGTAAAAGATTTGGGGTCCAGTGAGCGAATAAAGATTTAGATTTGGGGTTTAGTGACAATAGTGTTGAATGGACTAATTTCTCCCTCAATTACTTGCTCTACTAAGTATGCACATATTATCATAAATGCACATATTAGATCCCTCATTTACTTCTCTTCTCTACTAAGTAGATAGATAGCAATCATAAATGCACATATTAGAGAGGTGAAGTTGCATTTATTAAGTAGGTTAAGTAGGTGAAGGATTGAGAATTCTAGATAAATACTAGTCTCATGTATTTGGAATTTAGTTTTGATGTATGAATGTGAAGAAGAGCTCAAGAACTTCTTTGTTGTGTGTGTGCATACTTTGTTTGGCCAATGCTTCTCTCTGCTTGAAGTTGAACATGGTAACATGGTATCAGAGCAGGAGTAAGACTCTTCAAAGATTGGAGAGCAATTTGCAAGCTATTACAGAGAAATTTGAAGCTTGATCAACCCATAACACGAGGAGAAGCATTTCAAGGCAATTTGGTGCAAAAATCAGAAGAAAAACTCTTCAAAAAATTTGGGGTTTTTAAGGCGGTATCCCCCTGCTTTAGTACCATCCACGACCAAACTTGTTCGGTCACTCTTAACTAGTTCAAACGGAGCGACCAGGTCGTTTCGATCACACTTAGCCAGTTCAGAAGGAGCGACCAGGGTCTTTTGGTCGCCTGGTCACCCCTAGGAGGGGCCCGAACCTCCAAGGGATGTTAGACTCAAACCCTTGAGTGATAAGGGAAAATTTGACAGGGAACCCATCTAGTATTTTCCAAGAAGTGATAGGGAATTTACCAGAAAGTTAATGGATAAGGAAGGGTTAATGCACATACCATGAGGGGGAACTGAGCCTCTTCGTTCCCCGTCGCAAAGTTGTGCATTAACAAAGAGGCTCAGTTCCCCAACTTTGTGAGCACTGAGAAAATTGTGCTTGATGTCTGTTGACCTCTGGCGGATGCATATTCCCTTCACTGATAGAATGACTAGGCACAAGGGTTTCTTGAGACTTTTGTGGTGGCTCGAGTCATTTCCTTTAGGGTAATCCAACCTCTTCTTGGCCAAATGGGAACTCGAATTTACAGAGCAAATTTTGAACATAAGTGATAATGCCACATGCCCATATTGATGACACCTCCTGTGAAAGGAACCCCTTCATAGTCCAATAACTGCATGTATAATAAATTCCCCACAACTAAATCCAAATATTTTTCTAGCCCCTTCCTTACATTTAGCATAACCAAAATTCTGGAATGTCATATCTGCATCAAGAAAAGACCCCAATGTGTTACCAATCGCCTTAAAACATGCCAAAGACCAAAATTCCACTACCCGAGAGTCGCACCCAAATAAGGAGAACATTTGTTCTTTATCTGCTCGCATTGAACATTGGAGTCCACTTCTTGAAGAGAATAGGGGAGGAGTCAATGCTCCAAGAGATCTTCAACACCCAGTCGGCATCTTTGATTTTCCAAAACTTGAAAAAGAACCACGCCCTCAACAACACCTGAGTAATGGGAGTATACCCTAGGGTTTTACACCATTGATCTTCAACCCACTACTTCAATGTCTTGAATCCAAATCGCCACCCACTTAATCGACCTGCAACTGTCGTGTGGGCCATAACCACAACTTGAGTCATGGAGAATTCTTCTCCCAATACCAATTTGGTTGGCTTCTCTTGGTCTTTAATGAGCTTGGTTTTTCCTGGACATGGCATGAATGGACCAAATTGTTTAGAAGGACCCAACAACTGTTTTGGAGAGCCCCCTTTATCCTTTAATTTTGGGGAAGTGGAATAGCCTGAGTAGACATCTTTAGATTTATGGGAGTCAGGATGTACCAAAAGGGAATCAATGAAACTTAGCGAAGACTAAAATCCAGAGGAAAAGGAGGGAAGAGGGGATGATTCTCAGGGGGGATTAAGGGAAGGGCAGATAGTAGTAGAGTATTTAAGCCAAATTCCTTTGAAATCCATGGGATCGTGTTGCCCGAAGGGGCACTGTGAGGTGATTCTTCCAGAAACCCTAGATCTGACACTTTATAATCATAGTTAAGTCATGCATCATGTGAAAGGGGAAAATTCGGCCAAGAAAAGGGAGAGGAAACCTTGGAAGTACGTAAAAAGGAAGAATCGCAAGAAATATTGGCTACAACGGTCAAATCAAGGATCCCAGGGCCCGAACTCACCTTCGATCCTAGCACAAGAGGAAACACTCATGCTGAAGAAACTCTCGAAAGCATTGTGGGAGGAGGCTCAAGGAGGCCACCAAGACCCGTGATTCCTATCAATGTTGACCTGTAGTTTTCTCTCAACATTATGTGAGACGATGTTGCAGATAGGTCCACCTGCCCCGCTGTCTCTGTCCATATCAAGGCTCCTTCCATTGGATCTAAGGAATAATCCACCAATTTCTTCTTATGTGTCCACATGGACTCAATTGTCAGCAACCAAATTTTTCGATATGGGTATTCCATCAATTGTTGCAAGCCTTCAATGAAGGAATGTTTTGTGAACCCTTGAGTGCACAAACCGGAGGCCTACATTTGTAGGGTTTTTGTAGAGGCATTCCTCGCTCGCATATGTGTGTGTGTGTGTGTGTGTGTGTGTGTGTGTGTGTGTGTGTGTGTGTGTGAGAAAGTTGCCTTAGGTTGATGGGTAGTTGGTATGGATTGTTGGTTGTCATTGATGTCAACTATTGGAGAGTAATATTGTAGATTGATGCCAACCCTTAGTGATTGATGTCAACCCCTTAGTGATTGATGTCAACCCTTGGAGAAAGTTTGGTAGCGAATTTCAGTAGCACGAGGTTTGGGTAATGGAACCAAGTTTGTTTGGTGTAAAGATGACTCATTATTGTCTTTTCATGGTTGATAATAAGTACAAATGGATGAACTCCAAAGTGGTCCCCATATGGTGAAATCCCTCACGAGAAGACGTTTTGCGGATTGAGTTATCCTAGAAGTATGGTTAGAGAAACCATGCTTATTTGTGGAATAATGAGATGAAGGTTAGTGAATTTTTCAGTGAAACTATCATATATGGATAGTGCTTGTCATGCCATTTCTGGTGGTATGTGGAACGTCACATAACTCCTCATGGTTAGAGAGTTATGGCCATGAGAAGTTGGAGAACTCGGGTTTGGGTAATGGACCCAAGTTTGTTTGATGGATAACGGTATGAGTTTTGATATATTTTCAGGTAATACTATTCTATATGGATATTACATGTCATGCCATTTCTGGTGGTATGTGGAACGTCACATAACTCCTCACGGTTTG